>JAJONS010063799.1:0-13091 GCA_029582315.1 Solanum tarnii x Solanum tuberosum
CTAAAATCATTAGTCACAAATAAGGAAATAGTCATGTACATTACTTGAATATAAGGAAAGTCATTCATAACAACTATCCATTCAACATACATGCACACTTTTGTATCTCATCATAATATAAAAGAACCATCCTATAACATCTTACTAAGTCTACTTGTGCAATGTGGAAGTGAAGTCCCATACCCTTACTTCTACTAAGTAAACTCACCAAGAAGTCATAGTATAGTTCATGTCTCATTCATTATCTTTATTATATAGGGAAAAGTAGCCATAACCGACATAGACCATGTGAGCTACATGGAATCCGGTGTCGTGTAACCCCACACCGAAAGAAGGTGTCCTACTTGCCTAAGGTAGAACTAAATGTATAGCAATAAGGTGGATACACTAGCTAAGGTCCTATGTTGGCACATAGTTATGGGATAGGGAGATTGCTTCTATAAACTCGCCCTATTGCATTGGTGGAGGGGCATCCATCTCATGAGTTCACTTTAGATGACCCAACCTATTGCAATGGCGGAAAGGCCTTTACCTCAGTATCCATATCCACTCGGTACTAAGCATTATCTCCCAAATTATGCATAATTAGTCATTTAATTGTACTTACATGTGCGAAGGAGTGCTCTACCCTTCATTCAATACAACTAATAAAAATAGCTCATAGACTCATTTAGGTGAGAACTAACTTTCAACCTTAGAATCATCATTAACATGTGAGTGAACCTTTCACATTATTGTTCATAGTGTTTACATGAGAATTAACCTTTCAATCAACACAACAACATCAACATCATCCTAGACAAATCATATATTAAAATGTGTAAGGTCAAGGGGAGAATGACATTTAGACAATACCTCAATTTACACAATAGTCATAGGATCTTTACCTTTCAAGTGAATCATAAGTTCACATACATCCTTCATCAATCATGAACAATACTTCACAATTTACCCCCTTCAAGGGTCATGAACCAAGCCTCACAATCACACTTAAAAATACTAATTTAAGCATGAAAAGAACAAGATTCAATACCTATATTAACATAGATACAATTCATAGTAATCATCTTGCATCAATACACCCATCACAATTCATGTAATTGGGGTCATGGGGTAGTTCATGGGTTCATGGGGAGTTTTACTATAAAAATTACCATTAAACATCAAATCATCCATAATATGATGAAATTAACATAATAAAATCAATTTTAAGAAGAACCCATGGCTAGAATGAAAACCCTAGTTTTTGAACAAGTTCCCAATTTCAAAATTTGAGTTTGAAGGGCTTCATGGAGAAAAGTGTTCCATGAATCAAGGTTCCCATACCTTAATTGAAGCTTTGCACCTGAATTGGAGTTGAGAAGATTGCTTCTTGAGCCCTAATCTTCAAGTTCTTGGTGTTCTTCAATGGAGGAACTTCTAGAGAGAGAAATATTGGAGAGGAGAGGATTTTGGGGAAATATTTGGATGCTGTGAATTAATGAGTAAAAGTGGGTGAATTTGACTTAAAACCAATGTATATTTTACCCCTAAAATACCCAAAACACCCCCACTTTAATTGGACTTAAAAGTAAAAGACCTCTATGACCCTCACTCAAAGGACCTCACCCAGGCTCAAGACCATCTTCACGAGCCGTGGTGAGGACCACGACTCGTGGTCCTCCTCGTGAAGATTGGGGTAGTAGCCCCTTCATGGTGACACAAGGCTCACACGCCCAAGACATCACCACGAGGGGCTTTACGAGCCGTGGTCCCTCTCGTGGTCCTTAAGGTGGCCTTGCCACTTGAGACCATTGTCTATTTGCCTAAGTAAACTTCACGAGCACCTCCCATGGTCGTGGTCATGACCATGGGCTGTGGTGATGGCAGTGATGTTTGAGGCAGTAGCTAGGAAAAGTGGTGGCCACATTTTTGTGGCTAAGGCATCTTCACGAGCCCCCTTGACGAGCCGTGGTGAGGACCACAGATCGTGGTCCCTCTCGTGAAGGGTGATGCCGTGCACTAAAGGCTAGGGGCTGCCTTGGCCCCTTTGCCATGGCACTTGCCTCATCACCTTGACTCGTATAACTCTCATTCAAGACGTCCATCCTCACATTTAGGCTCTAGTTTAACCTAGCATTTTCCGTAGTGTTACATTATCTCCCCCTTGGGAACATTCATCCTCAAATGACGATTTAGACACCTTATGGAAATAAAGACTCAAGACTAGCAGCCCATCATGCATGCAACATAACAAAATGCACAATTAATAGGAGGAAACATCAACTCCATCTCAAGACATAAACAATGCAATCACAAGGAAGTAGGATCTACATCCACAACCCAATATGCACAAAACTTCATCATTTCATATCATTTTAGGAAGAACTACTTTCTCAAACTTAAACAAGCTCAACACAACAATAATGAGCCAATATTCCATATCATCACAAGTATTGCAAAACATGTTCATTAATTCACCTCATGAAGTCAAATACGCAATCATCATACTAAATTGCAAACCAACATGAGGAACATATAAATTGTGAAAACTCAATATACACTAAACAAGAATTCTCACAAGAACATGCACAACATAAGGAAATCACAAGGAAAACTCATAGCACAAATGATTCCCAAAACACCAAACTCAAGAAACTTATTACCTCAAGTTGGGATAGGAGTTGAAGGAAAAAGATGGGGATAGCGGGACTTCATGTCGGCCTCGGACTCCCATGTAGCACCCTCGACTAAGTGATTCCTCCATAAGACTTTGATGGAAACCACTTCCTTATTTCTCAACCTCTTCACTTGCCGGTCCAAAATCTCAACCAGGACTACTTCATAAGAAAGGTTCTTATCAACTCCTAAACCCTCTAAAAGAAGGATGGATATAGGATCACCAATGCACTTCTTGAGCATGGAAACATGAAACACCGGGTGAACCGGAGCCAACTCACTTGGCAATTCCAATTCATAAGCAACTTTCCCAACACGTTTCAAGATTTGGTATGGGCCCACATACCGGGGACTAAGCTTTCCCTTCTTACCAAACCTCATCACACCTTTCATAGGTGAGATTTTCAAGTAGACCCAATAACCAACCTCAAATTTAAGATCCCTCCTTCTAACATCGACATAAGATTTTTGCCGACTTTGGGCCGTCTTCAACATCTCTCTTATAAGCCGAACCTTCTCAATGGACTCATAGACTAGTTCTGGACCAATTAAAGCAAACTCACCTACTTCAAACCACCCAACTGGAGATCTATACCTCCTACCATAAAGTGCTTCAAATGGAGCCATGACAATACTTAAGTGGTAACTATTGTTGTAGGCAAATTCTATCAACGGTAGATGGTCATCCCAATTACCTTGGGAATCTATAACACACCCCCTCAACATTCCTCTAAGGTTTGAATGGTGCACTCCTCTTGACCATCCATTTGAGGGTGGAAAGCGGTACTAAGTTTAACATTGGTACCAAGCCCTTGTTGGAAAGCCTTCCAAAAATGTGAAGTAAATTGAGTACCCTGATCCGAAATGATAGATAGAGGAACCCCATGCAACTTCACTATCACCTTGATGTACAATTTGGCATAGTCTTCTGCCGAAAATGAAACCTTGACGGAAATGAAGTGGGCTGATTTAGTCATCCTATCAACAATGACCCAAATAGAATCATGTTGCTTCAAGTACGAGGCAAACCCACCACAAAATCCATATTCACCTCCTCCCACTTCCAAGTGGGAATATTTATATCTTGGAGCAAACCTCCCGGTCTCAAGTGTTTGGCCTTAACTTGTTGACAATTCAGACACTTAGCTACAAAACCCGCTATATCCTTCTTCATGCCATTCCACCAATAGACTTTACGTAGGTCACAGTACATCTTGGTGGCTCCCGGATGAATAAAATACCGCGAACCATGAGCCTCTTCTAAAATTTGCTCTCTCAAGCCATCATCATCCGAAACACATAATCTACCTTGGTACCTAATCACCCTACTTAACGGACTTGTTGAGAACCGATTCTTTCAATTCCATTAGGATAGGATCAAGATGTTTCTTAGACTTTACATCAACAACAAAAGACGATTCTGAACTATGATGGACCATGAATCCACCCTTGGTGGAATCCACTAGTTGGACACCTAACCGGGCCAACCTATGTACATCACGAACCGATTCCTTCTTCTCATCTTCTACATGAACCACACTACCCATGGATAATCTACTTAAGGCATCCGCGAGTACATTAGCTTTGCCGGGGTGGT
The DNA here is from genome assembly GCA_029582315.1 of Solanum tarnii x Solanum tuberosum. Lineage (NCBI taxonomy): Eukaryota > Viridiplantae > Streptophyta > Magnoliopsida > Solanales > Solanaceae > Solanum > Solanum tarnii x Solanum tuberosum. The sequence continues at coordinate 4,256 of JAJONS010063799.1, forward strand.
ATAAGACACTCATGTCATAATCTTTCAAAAGTTCTAACCACCTTCTTTATCAGAGATTCAAATATTTTTGGCTAAACACATATTGAAGGCTCTTGTGGTCGGTAAACACATCTACATGCACCCCATAGAGATATGTCTACATATTTTCAAGGCAAACACTACCGTCGCTAGTTCGAGATCTTGAGTTGGATAATTCTTTTCATGTACCTTGAGTTGCTTAGAAGCATAGGTAATCACTTTACCCCGTTATATGAGGACACATCCCAAACCCACTCGAGAAGCATCACAATAAACCACAAACCCATCGGTACCCTCCAATAAGGTCAACACCGGAGCGGATGTAAGTCTATCTTTCAATTCTTGAAAGCTTTTATCACAAGCCTCCGACCACACAAACTTTGCTTTCGTTTGAGTTAAAGTCATTAATGGAGAAGCAATAAAGGAGAAACCCTCAACAAACCTCCTATAGTAACCGGCCAAACCCAAAAAACTTCTAATATCGGTAGGAGCTAAAGGTCTAGGCCAACTCTTGACCGCATCCATCTTCTTAGGGTCAACCTCTATACCCATGCCCGACATAATATGACCAAGGAAATCAACCGACCTTAGCCAAAACTCACACTTGCTAAACTTAGCATATAATTGGTGGTCTTTAAGGACTTGCAATACTATCCTCAAATGCTTCATATGATCACCCTCACTTCTCGAATAGATCAAAATATCGTCAATAAAGACAATCACAAACGAATCAAGAATAGCCTAAATACCTTATTCATTAGATCCATGAACGTCGTCGGGGCATTTGTTAGACCAAAAAACATGACTAGGAATTCTTAGTGACCATATCTTGTTCAGAAGGCCGTTTTAGGAATGTCAACCTCTCTCACTCTAAGTTGGTGGTAGCCCCACCTTAGGTCAATCTTCAAAAAGTAACTCGCCCCTTGGAGTTGGTCAAACAAATCATCAATTTTAGGGAGAGGGTACTTATTCTCTATAGTGACCTTGTTCAATTGGCGGTAATCAATACACATCCTAAGAGACCCATCTTTCTTTTTCACAAACAATACCGGTGCACCCCATGGAGATATGCTTGGTTGAATAAAACCCTTGTCTAGCAAATCCTTGAGTTGTGCCTTCAACTCTTTTAATTTGGCCGTAGCCATCCGGTAAGGGGGAATTGATATGGGTTGAGTATCCAGTAAAAGATCAATGCCAAAGTCTATTTCCCGTTCGGGAGGAATTTCGGGCAAGTCATCGGGAAAGACTTCCAGAAATTCCCTTATTACAGGGACCGACTCCAAAGGAGGAGTCTTGGACTCAATGTCCTTGAATCTTACAATATGATAGATACAACCCTTAGAAATCATTTTACAAGCTTTTAGACATGAAATGAATCGACCTCTAGGGATTGAATTCCCCCTTTTCCATTCCAAAATGGGCTAATTTGGAAATTGAAACTTTACTACCAGAGTTCTACAATCAATGGAAGCAAAACAAACATGCAATCAATCCATCCCCAAGATTCATCAAAATCAAACATGTCTAATTCTACCAAATCAACCAAAGTGACTGTATGAGACAAAGAGATAGGAAAACTCCTATAAACTCTCTTAGCTGCAACCGAATCACCTACCGGGGTAGACACGGAAAAATGTTCTTTTAACTCTTCGGGAGGTACTTCAAATTTTGATAGCCACAAAAGGAGGTACAAAATATAAAGTGGCACCGGGGTCTAATAATGCATAAGCATCAATTGAAACTACTTGCAACATACCGGTAACAACGTCTGGGGACCCCTCTTGATCACTTCGAGATTGGAGAGCATAGAAGCAATTCTTCTCAGAAGCATCGGGATTTGAACCACTTGGAGGAGCTTGGTTACCCTCTTTCCCCTTGGCCGCATGAGTTGGACAATCTTTCAATTGATGTCCACTTTTGCCACATCCATAGCACACACCCATACCGGCAAGACATTGCCCCTCATGTTTCTTACCACACTTGGCACATGTAGGTTTCTCCATGGAATATCCATCCCTATTGCCTCCTTGAGGCTTAGGGTTAGATACCCTATCTTTGTTGGTCTTTGGAGCATTGGAGGAGCTTTGGTTGAAAAACTTTTTCTTGAACCTTGGTCCACTTTGGCCTTCAAACTTACCCTTAGAAGAATTACCATCATTGGTCCTTGCCCTTTTTACCTCGCTATTCTTCTTCCTAAGCCTTGTCTCCTCAACCTTTTGAGCATATACCATCAATCGTGAGATATCCATGTTGTCATGGAGCATTGCCGCTCGGCACTCTTCTTCAAAAGCATCTGACACACCGGTGACAAAGCGACTCATCTCATCTCTTGGGTTAGACACCAAAGATGGGGCATATTTGGACAACTTAGTGAATTTCAAGGAGTATTCTTGGACTCATACCTCCTTGGCGAAGGTTGATGAACTCCTCAACTTTGGCTTCCCTCTTCTCACAGGGAAAGAACCTATTAAGGAAGGCATTCTTGAATACTTCCCAACTTATGGGACCCGCTCTTATAGGCCTATTTTCCTTCTATTGTGCATACCACACTTGGGCCACATCTTTCAATTGATACCCAGCTAATTCGTCTTTCTCAATAGAAGTGGACCCCATAGCCTCCATTATCTTGTAGACCTCCTCCAAAAACTCTTGTGGGTCTTCATTCACTTTGGAACCCAAGAAGATAGAAGGGCTCATCCTAGTAAAATCTCTCAACCTTGAGGCCATGGTACTCACATTAGGGTTTACTCGGGGCCCAACTTCTCGTTTGGCTTCGGCCGTTATAGCTTAGGCTTGAGTGGTGACGGCTTGAGTTTGAACCGTCATGAGTTGAGTGAAAGTTTGGAGAGCCGCCCTTATCTCCACATTAGTCATATCCCCTTCATCATTAGGAACTTGAGGATCTTGGGGAGGAACTCCCTCATTCACATTCTCCTCTTGGGCCCTTCTTGCATTAGCCCTTCTTGTATTCATTGCCTATAATCACAAGAAAAGGGTTAGGAGAAAGGACTTCATAGAGTTAGGACTCCAAAGCACGAATAAAGAGTAATGAAAGAAGTGAAAGTTCCTACACATCTTATTGCCTCTCATTCATAAATGCGGCACACGTCACACTCATGAACAAGACTCTACTAGATGTGGTGCATGAGACATCAACCTAAATATTATTACCAAAATCTTATGCTCTGATACCAAGTTTGTCATGACCCGGGAATACCCCCTAGACGTAACACAGCATACTTGACCCCGAAGGGGTCTCATACATGCCTCTAGCATCATCATAACATAATTCATAGAAATAATGCGGCAAAAATTAAAACTTTTACAATAGAAGTCAAACTTCATTTTTTTCATAAAGGAAAATCATAGGAATCTAGACTTTATCTCATACACCATCCAAAACATAGGAATACAAAGTTTGGGACATAGCCCTTTATATCAATAAAAGTCTCAACATGAGAAGTACAATAGAAACTAAGAAATGGATAATCCGTCCTTGAACTTGAGGACTCACCAAAACTTGGAGATAAGCAATCCAAGTCTTCTTCAAGAAAGAGAGTGTATGTCACCTAGCCGGAACCTACACTTATCAAAATGTAGAAGAAGAAGGGGTTAGCACAAATATGTACTAAGTATGGAAACATGCATAAAATCCTTTAAATATGATAAAAAGGGACATTTTAGTGAAAAGTATGCATTTATCAAGTTTGGAAACCAACATGCATTTTCAATGTCAAAGGCAAGCCATAATCACATTTATACTCACAACATAGTAATATCAACACCTTAGTAACCCCGAAGGAGCACTTGTACAATGTATGGTTGGCATCCCGTAATAGCAACCCTACTAAGTACCCCCTTGAAAGCAACCTTGGTCATGCATATCATCTTTAGACCTCACTAAAATCATTAGTCACAAATAAGGAAATAGTCATGTACATTACTTGAATATAAGGAAAGTCATTCATAACAACTATCCATTCAACATACATGCACACTTTTGTATCTCATCATAATATAAAAGAACCATCCTATAACATCTTACTAAGTCTACTTGTGCAATGTGGAAGTGAAGTCCCATACCCTTACTTCTACTAAGTAAACTCACCAAGAAGTCATAGTATAGTTCATGTCTCATTCATTATCTTTATTATATAGGGAAAAGTAGCCATAACCGACATAGACCATGTGAGCTACATGGAATCCGGTGTCGTGTAAACCTACACCGAAAGAAGGTGTCCTACTTGCCTAAGGTAGAACTAAATGCATAGCTATAAGGTGGATCCACTATCTGTTGGCACATAGTTATGGGATAGGGAGATTGCTTCTAGAAACCCACCCTATTGCATTGGCGGATGGGCATCCATCTCATGAGTTCACTTTAGATGACCCAACCCATTGCATTGGCAGAAGGGCCTTTACCTTATTGTCCATATCCACTCAGTACTAAGCATTATCTCACAAATTATACATAATTAGTCATTTAATTGTATTTACATGTGTGAAGGAGTGCTCTACCCTTCATTCAATACAACTCATAAAAATAGCTCATAGACTCTTTTAGGTGAGAACTAACTTTCAACCTTAGAATCATCATTAACATGTTAGTAAACCTTTCACATTATTGTTCATAGTGTTTTCATGAGAATTAGCCTTTCAATCAACACAACAACATCAACATCATCCTAGACAAGTCATCTATGAATGTGTGTAAGGGTAAGGGGAGAATGACCTTTCAACAATACCTCAATTTACACAATAGACATAGGATCTTTACCTTTCAAGTGAATCATAAGTTCACATACATCCTTCATCAATCATTAACTATACTTCACAATTTACCCCCTTAAAGGGTCATGAACCAAGTCTCACAATCACACTTAGAAATACTACTTTAAGCATGAATAGAACAAGGTTCAATACCTATATTAACATAGATACAATTCATAGTAATCATCTTTCATCAATACACCCATCACAATTTATGAAATTGGGGTCATGGGGTAGTTCATGGGTTCATGGGGAGTTTTACTATAAAAATCACCATTTAACATCAAATCATCCATAATATGATGCAATTAACATAATAAAATCGTTTTTAAGAAGAACCCTTGGCTAGAATGAAAACCCTAGTTTTTGAACAAGTTCCCTATTTTGAAATTAGAGTTCGAAGGGCTTCATGGAGAAAAGTGTTCCATGAATCAAGGTTTCCATACCTTGATTGAAGCTTTGCCCATGAATTGGAGTTGAGAAGATTGCTTCTTGAGCCATAATCTTCAAGTTCTTGGTGTTCTTCAATGGAGGAACTTCTAGAGAGAGAACTATTAGAGAGGAGAGGATTTTGGGGAAATATTTGGGTTTTGTGAATCAATGAGTAAAAGTGGGTGAATTTGATTTAAAACCAATATATATTTTACCCCTAAAATACCCAAAACACCCCCACTTTAATTGGACTTAAAAGTAAAAGACTTATATGACCCTCACTCAAAGGACCCTGTCCAGGCTCAAGACCAACTTCACGAGCTGTGGTGAGGACCACGAATCGTGGTCCTCCTCGTGAAGATTGGGGCAGCAGCCCCTTCATGGTGAAACAAGGCTCACACGCCCAAGGTATCACCACGAGGGGCTCCACGAGCCGTGGTGAAGACCATGAGTCGTGGTTCCTCTCTTGGTCCTTGAGGCAGTGGCCTTGCCACTTGAGACCATTGACTATTTGCCTAATTAAACTTCACCAGCACCTCCCATGGTCGAGGTCATGACCACGGTCCGTGGTGATGGCCGTGAAGTTTGAGGCAGTAGCTAGGAAAAGTGGTGGCCACATTTTTGTGGCTAAGGCAACTTCACGAGCCGTGGTGAGGACCACGGATCTTGGTCCCTCTCATGAAGGGTGAGGCAGTGCCTAAAGAATACGGTCTGCCTTGGCCTTTGGCCTTGGCTTGGCCCCTTTTCCATGGAACTTACCTCATGGCCTTGAATCCTATAATTCTCGTTCAAGACGTTCATCCTCACGTTTAGGCTCTAGTTTAACCTAGCATTTTCTAGAGTGTTGCAGAATGCCTTGTAATCTAGGTCTGTATGATGATTGTAAGAAGTAAAGCTTTGAGAGTACGGCTTGTAATCATGAATGTTGATTATTAGGGCTTTCAGTGTAAAGCTAATAAGTTGAATTAAGTATGTAATGGCTTTGAGAGTGAAGTCTATATGATAATGGTAGTCTATTAGGTAGAGTTGTTGCGGAAAGACCTTACCCACCTAATCTTCCTCATGAATGTTTGAATGTATGATGTGATAGAATCACATGAGTTAGGATGATTTCTATGTATAGTGCTTGAACCTCAAGGAGGTGAACTATGATATTATGCTTGTAGTAATTGAACTACTTGAAATATGAGTATATCCATGTCTAATGTAGTCATTCTAGATGTGTTGATTTGATATGAGCTTTGACCTTGAAAGGGAAAGATATGATATTATGCATGTTGTATGAAGGTTATGTACATGCTTTAAGAACACTTTTAGAGTAAAGTGAATATGATTATGATCTAGTTGTTGAGTTGTTGAAAGGCTATTCTCATATACACACTTATGCATGATTATGATATGATGCGAAAAGTGTTCTCACAATATGATGATTCTAAGGTTGAAAGGCTTTCTGACCTATTGAATCTATATGTAGACATGGACGGTAAAAGGTTATTCTCACTCATGATCTAAAGAGTGGTCTTAATCAATTTGTCTTGAATCGGTAGGCCAATGGCACCCTTTCATGAGTGACTAATGAACTATTCTAATGATTTGTCTTGAATCGGTAGGCCAATGGCACCCTTTCATGAGGAGTTAATGAGCTATTCTAGTGATGTACCTTGAATCGGTAGGCCAATGGAACCCTTTCATGAGTAATGATTTTAATAAATATATAACTACTCCGTGAGAATTTAATGCTTAGCACCGAGTGGATATTGCGTGAGGTGGAAGCTCTCCCGTAGTACGGTTGTGTTTCTATAAGCAACCTCTTGAGATGGAAGCTCTCCCATAGAAAGGTCGGGTTTCTAGTAGCAATCTCCTTATCCCATAAACTACGTGCCCCTGTAGGATATTAGCTTGTGGATCCACATATGCTAAAGTTACTGGTTCTACCTTAGGCAAGTAGACCAACCCTTTCCGGTGTGGGAGTCACCGGATTCCATGATAAGCTCACATGGTCTCATTTCGGTTAAGGCTTATTTCCCACATCAACAAGAATTTTAATAATGAACTTAGGTTTGCTTAAAGAGGCATCCCAAAGTGTTCAAACTAATCATGAACTAAGGCATGCTTAAAAAAGTATCTTGTAGGAAAGATGATGAACATAAATGTGGCCTAAAGAGGTTTACTTTGCATGGGTGGGATTATGGGATCTTATTCATGCATTGCACAAGTATGCTTTGAGGGTAGTTATGATATGTTCCTCTTATGCTTATGATGTATGTTTTGATGGATTGTGGCTATAGTTGCCTTCCATGATATGATTGACTAAAGGTGATAGATTCCCTTGTCTATGAGAAATAAGCTAAGGATGAGGTCAAGATGGTAAGTATGATTATGGTGGCCAAAGGGGATACTTAGCATGGATGGGATTATGGGGTCTTATTCATGCATTGCACAAGTATACTTGGAGGTTACTTATGAAGTGGTTCTCTTACGATATGAAGGTCCAAGTATTGACTATGTATATGGACTATGCTTTATGATGACTAATGCTTACATTATGCCTATGTTGGAGGTTATGCTTATGACTATGTTATTATCTCTTATGCTTATGACTTATGTATTATGTTGGCTAACCCTTATGTTATGCTCTTATGATGTTATGCTAGCTAGCATATTTAGTACATTATTATACTAATGCATACTTTTGCCTACATTTTTATCAAATGTAGGGTTTGGCTATATTGAGTTCCATTCTCATGGCTAGGTTCTTGTAGAGCAAAGGAGTTGAAGACTTGGTGAGTCCTCATAGAATCGAGGATGTGATCACCTTTCATTTATGTCTTTTCTTTTATGTTTGAGACTATTGTATTGGTTGCGTCCCAAAGTTATTATTCAAGTGGTTTTAGATGGTTTGAGACAAAGTGTTACAGACTTCCACTTGCTTTTATAAAGACTTCGATTGTATGGAAAAAGTTTTAAAATTTCCGCATTATTTCTATTTACTTTATGTTACGATATGCTAAGTGGCTTGTGGAAGGCCTTTCGAGGTCTAGTACACCATGTTACATCTAGGGTGTACCCCTGGGTCATGACAAACGGTATAGTGAATGCACCTTGATCCTCATTTTTCTGCACTAGGTATCTTGTGGAAATAGCACTACAATGATGAATATTATCAGTAAAATCAAAGATTAAGTCCTTCATAAACTTAGCATATCCTGGCATTTTCTCCAAAGCTTCCACCAATGGGATGTTTACTGACAACTGTCCCAACATGCTTATAATATTTACAAACTTCCCATCTTCAACTTTCTTCTTGAGTCTCTGAGCGAACGGAGGATGTGGTCTTGGTATCTGCTGTAAAGGCCTAGTTACCTCAACCTCTTTTTCCTTTCCTCCTACTTGCTTTTCTAGTGGTTGAATCTCTTCTACATCATCTACTTGTTCAGATCCAACCGTTGATAAACGCTATCAAAGATACTTCATCCAATACTAAGTAGCAGCGATCGTTCAATAGTAATATAACCCAACTAGTGAGTTGGGGTCGAGTCCCAAGGGAGTGGTTCGTACTCAAGAATCAATAGAAAAGCATAAACATGCTCAAGTTAATCATAGCTAAAAACATTTA
>JAJONS010063802.1:0-11769 GCA_029582315.1 Solanum tarnii x Solanum tuberosum
AAAGTATCCGCGCTGCTATATTAAGTATCCACACTGCTATATTATGTATCCGAAAAACACTAAAAAAAGGGATTTTTGGTAATTAATGAAAGAGTAGGAAAAGGAAGTAATTTCTTTCTTATACTATGTCATTTGCCTAATTTTTACATATTTTTTTATGTCCAGGGCCCAAAATGTTGGGCTCTAATTAAGGCAGGAGCAAGCCTATACAGTACACCACATTCTTGGTGCTAATCAAACCTTGCTATAAAAATCATTCGTTAGAATGAGATTTCGTAATAACTTAATGTTCTTCTAAATCGTTTTTTAATTATATTTTACCTCTCTATAATAATGTTCTACTTATAACAACAATGACAATCATTATAATGAAATATGTTTTTGTAAAATTACTCATCTTTAACAATCACACTCAAATGTTGTGTAATAATAATTTATAAGAAATATATTATGCATAAAATAAAATATTAAAATATTTAAGATAATCATTATTAATCTTGTACATAATTTTTAAGTTTTATTTTTTTAAGAAAAAGTTCTGATTTTTTCTTTCCGCATGATACTGTCTTGAGGATTGATGTAGTAACTGCAGAAAAACATGGTGAATATACAACCTACTCTGCATGAACACCAGAGTAAGGAGTTGAATCAAGGACTATAGGCTTGGCTAATTGCCCCACTCTATGCGTATAATGGCAGGGTGATTTTCACCTTCTACAATTTCATCCTTAGCATGTGTCATGATCTGAGACTACCTCCTAGTCGTTACATTGTGCTTAGAATCACAAGTGACCCCAAGTTAACCTATGATCTGGCATGAAACTATGACTAACATAAATAATAGCTGAATGCGGAAGCTACTACTGAGATACATAAATAGTCTAAATGATTTAAAATTGAATACTCAAAAGTGAGTTTATTTGACACAACATAAAATTGATATGTCAGCCTAACTGTCTATCTGAAAACCTCTACTACGATGTGTTGCTAGGACAAGAACCCAACTAACTCTAACTATCTGAAAACTAAAATAGTAAATAAACGAAAAAATATAAAGGTTGTCATCGAAAGATGATGACTCACCAAACGTACTGCTGAGCTGATCGAAAGTCGTACTAACTGCAGACTAGATGCTAAATGTACGAATCTATATTATAAAACAATTTAACGCGAAAAGTATTCAGTTAGTACTTTGAATATAGTAAGTATGTGAGACATGCATCACCAGTATACAAAACTCAATATGCTAAATCTGAAAGACTGAAATGATGAAATGACCAAGTAAAACAACATGTAATTGATAACGCTAAACTGAAATAATTGAATACATGGTCATGTAATATCCGAGAGACTTGACTGTCTGTGAGAGATACTAAAACCGACATATAATCATGTCAGTTATCCATGGAGTTTGATAAATAATATCCATCAAAAAGGGCCAATATACCTTACCAGGTATAATCTGACTTGGCATGTACCACTAAGTTGATAATATGTGTCTACAAGGGCTACACAAACCTACAGTGACATGCAGTTCCATGACTTAGGAATTGCTACTAAAGGCGTAGTGGACACTGATTCCCTATAGTCCACTTGATTCTAAGTAATTCTCCCAACTGTATTTTTATGTTGATAGTTTGATTATGCTGATAACAATAGTAAAACTCAATAAATCATGAATACTGAATGCATGACATGGAAATATTAGACAGTTTATCTGAAAGCATCTCATACATCTATACTAAAATACTAACTAATTATAAAAACTCTTATATGCTGACTGCAATATGAAAATTCAAGATACATTGTATGTGAGGGTCATAAAATACAGTTCAACAAACATACTGAAAATCATGTACTTATAAACCGGTAATAAAGGGAAATAGAGTTACTTCAAATTTCATGCTAAACATGAGAATCCTAAAATACTATGTAATTTAACATATGATAATATAGGGCTTTCTTGGAACTCAATTGGTGAAAGAATATCCATTGATGAAATCCCACATACTTAGAATGAAAGATCTAGCTTGAATCCTTAAATTGAGACTTGAGGTGAAAAACCCTAGCTTTTTCCTTGAGAGAACTTAGAACATGCTAAATTTGATTTTTGGGTATAGGGAGTGAATGGGGAGGTTTTAGTAGACTAAATTTCCATTAAATCCACTTACGATAAGCTAAAATTACATAATATAAAGATTAAAGAGTGGGAAAAGACCAAAATAATCCTAAAAGAAATATGACATCGACAGGTTCCACAAGGCTATCTACGGTCTGTGGATTGATCTACAAACTATATATCCCATCCGTAGAAATTAAGATAAAATTTGAGTTTCCGAAGTCCATCTACGAATTCCATTTACGAGCTGTGGTTCCATATACGAATCATTAACGTTGTCCGTAAAAGTAAGTCCATCTACAAATTTTAGAGCTTTGATCTATGAGCCTGTCTATGACATGTAAATGGGTTTATGACTTGTATATTGGACTCGTAAATCTTAGGCAAAAATCCTAGCTTCTGAAGTTGATCTACGAGCCTCATCTACGACCCGTGATTTCATCTACAGACCGTAGATCCCAAAATTTTGATAGTCTTTTAAATTTATTAGCTTCTTGAGATCTGATATAGATTTAGAACGTGTCACAGTGTGGCACACCAAACATGTGATTTTTTTTCTAAAATGAAAGAATTTTTTATGACATACTCATTCTTAACCTCACAATTATCAGAAGATATCCCCATCCCCACATAAAGTCATACTAACCCTCAAAATTTTTTATATTAATAAGAATTTGAAGAAGGGTGAGGAATACTCCCTGAGGCCATCTACAACCTAGTTAGTAACATGTTTGCATAATATCTGATGAGTCTGAGATTTTGATTCATTTGAGGCCTTTTTAGTTCAACAATTAGTGTCCTCAATGCCTTTTTATGTTTATATGTAATGATTTATTGTGTTTTGTAGCTTTGAAGACATAAGGAAAAGACAATGTTGAAATCACACAAAAGAGTCTAAAAACATGGAAATTAAAAGAGCAAAAATGTGACATTAATGCACGCCAAAAGTCACTCGGTGACTCGCTGAGTGTGCCATAACTCACCAAAAATGATAGGGTCTTTGACTAAAATAATCAAGGTAGGTCGGTGAGAAAAAGGGTACACGATGATTCGCCAAACTCAATCAATGAGATGCCAAATATTCACCAAAAGTGACAAAACAATTGTTTTAAATTGAAGGCCCAAAATGTGAGATTGGGTGATATCAAAGACTCACTGAATGTGAACGACGACTCCATCAAGCTCTCCAACTGCGGTTCAAACACCTGAAGTCAATGAAAGACGAGGAGAAGAGCAAGTTGATGATTCACCGAATAAGTTGGCGAGCCTGATTAAAATCACATGTGGGTCATTTGATAAAATTTTTGAGAAAATAAATAGCCAAAAAGTGAGAGAAAAATACATTTTAAAAAAATACAATTTGGATCCGAGACTTTATGATTTTAGAAACAATAGAACTTTCTATTTTCTTAAGTGAAAAACAATCTTGTAACCCATCTTTTTGGGGGAATTCAGAAGTGGGTCTCTTAAATTGAAGTTGTAAACAATGTGATGATCGAGAATGTTTTCAGTATATTTTCTTTTACTTTTAACAAAGTTGGCTTAAACCCCTATTCTAGGAGTGTGCAATGGAGTTGAATTTTGATTAAATTGGTCGAATAGTGTGTATTGTTCTTTTTACTTTGATTTTCATAGATTTAAATTGATTATTATGTGTTAATTTATGATTTGAAGTTGCAAATTTAATTTACTTTAGATCTTCATATATTGCTTGAGAAAGAGTATGTGAAGTGGGTAATTATTTTTATGCTAGCATAATAGTTTGGAATTCCTTATTTGCTTGAGAAAGGAATTTGAGATTTCGCCTCTAAATGCTAGTCTTGAATGAGAAAGAAGATTTATGTTAATGTATTGGATTGTTTAGTTGATTACACATGGGAATGTCCGAGAGGAATTCTTGTGATAAGCATATTGTGATTGAGAAATTCAATGTGTGTTTGAGATGGTCCCTATCACGCCTCGAGTCTACACCCTAGATGTGACTGGCACTCGAGAACCATCGCTGGTCCCCAAGCGAATCCTTGGCCTGACTGACTACTTAACGGAAGACTTACTTAAGTAAATATTGAACCTTAAATACATAATTAATCTCAATAGTCTCAATTAAATGCATGGACATACTTAATAAGATATAAGTAATAGTCTCAAGATCTCAAAACAGAAAGGAACATACTAAGAGACTCATTAAATATAACTGACTATGAAGCCACTAATACTAGGATATATGTCGGGACAAGACCCACAACAATTCAACAATACTAGGAAAATAAATGTGAAATCCTTCGGAAAGCAATGAGGCTCACCAAAGCTAACTGGAGTGAAAGTGATATCAATGAAGCACCTGTTGATGACCCTGAACGTCTGTATCTACATCATAATAAGATGCAGGTCGAATGACATCAGTACATTGAATGTACTAGTATGTAAAGAAAACTGAATGCATAGATAATTGAAATGATAAGACTAGAAGAATATTCACCTCAACTCAACTCAATACAAAAGAAATAATAAAAGATGAAATGTTTAAAGCTTCATAAATAAAAGATACTAACTCAAGGATATATATAAAAATACAATAAATTACTCTTTATTCTTTTTTACGAGATTCTTTAACCGACAGCCATCACAATGAGCTATGTGATGATACAACGTCTCTCCCATGCTGCCAGAACTGTTCTATACCTTGCCAGGGTATAGAACACCTCAACTAAGCGGATCCACTATATCTATGCTCAAAAGTAATAAGGAATCGTCTAAAAAGTACTATTCTTTACCCATGTTAGCTACATGATTTATAGGAGTGTGAGTTGCCTGAACTCATCCTTATATCAGTGCTCAATACTACTCCCAATAAATATATATATTCATGCTCAATAGAAATACTCTTTCTCTGTTTTAAGGTTATTACTCAAAATAACCTCTTAAAAGAGGTATCATCTCTGAAATATCCTGAACTCATAAACTCTTTTTAGATATCAAAGTTTCCCTTTTCTCAATGTAAAAATGTTATATTTGAGAATTCTTAGTTCCCTTATATTTTTTCTTAATCATGTATGAAACTCCTCTCAAAACCCATCCTTACTTTTTTGGAAAAATTAGTTTAAGATCATTGTTGGTTAAAAAGGGTTCTCAATAACAGCTCGATAAAACTCTTGAACTTTCCTCTTAAACTCAATTTGGTTTTGAATGTGCAGCAAGACATGTGATTAGAATATGCAAGAACTTTCAAAGTTAAATAGAGCTTATAAAAGCTAATACAGAGAAGGGAAACGTGGCCACAACTTAAAGGAAAATGCGCCGGATGAAACAAAGAAAAGAATCGGCCCAACAATCCCTGGCATATTGTTGGCACAAGGCGCCAGGCCTTGAAATTCAGAAGTCCGGCCTGGGCACAGTTTTAGAGCAGGGCGCCAGACCCTGAACTTCAGAAGTCAGGTCTGGGCGCACTACTGGCGCACCGCCCCAGGGCCTGAACTGCTGAAGGCCAGGCCTAGCGCATTATTGGCGCACCGCCCCAGGGCCTTCCCCAGTATCCCCGACAAATTTTCAAGTTAAATTAATACCCCAAATTAATTTAGAATTGAAAATTTTCTCCTAAACTCTACTTGTTTCTCAAACCCAAAACATGTACATGAGAACTTTCATACAACTCCTTTTGAAAACATAACTTTACTAAACCAATATAGTTTATGTGATACTAAGCATGAACAACACTATAAGATTCTCAAAACAAAAGAATCAAAACCTCAACTGTTATAGAACCGAATTTAATATCAAGAACTACAAATGGATCCTTTAGATGTGACAATTTCTGACTGAATTGAGATGTAGGGCGTGAGGACGAACTAGTCCAACACTATGATAGCCTTACATACCTGGAAAAAATAAAGATTCTTGGTGAAATCGATGGAAACTTGAAGAACGCTTGAACCCTAGCGTTTTCTCCTCTTGGAACCTTGCTCTAATTCTTCTAAGTGTTAAAGAACATGAAAATATGTTTTAACACTGATTAGACCCTTAATTAGGTGAATAAAAATGTGGCTTAGGCTTAGAAAGAGTGTGAAAAGACCAAACTACCCCTCTTAAAAACTGTCGAGGTGATTTAAAAGGAAGGTTCACTAAAATGAGCATATTTTTTACTCCAAACTTAAAATGAAGCAAACTTGGTGGTGTTGGAAAGAGGACTAAAAAAACTTTAATTTTATAGGTCATGGGCCACCTAATTCTTTATGTGCTGAGATATATGGTCGTTTGAAGTTGACCCAAAACTTAAAACTGATGGGTGACTTTTACGAACCAATCTTTAGCCCTTTTCGAAGTACGAGATGTTATAAGCCCAACCTATCCATGTGTAATCAAGGTTATTGAGGAATCACATTGACTGACCTTTTGAAATCGATACCCACTTCTGCACTCTCCTCGATTGTTACTCTGTTTGCTTGCTAAACATTTGTTTTAGTTTAATTTGTTGAAATTGATTAGTAACCAATCTTATTTAGATATTTGGAATTTATCCACCTTTGTTACTATCTACTTACAATGAATTAGAACATAATTTGACTTCATAATTGAACTCTTTCACATACCACTCCCTGTGGGATTTAACATCGACCTCATACGTTAGGTAATTATATTACTAACGACCACTTGCTTAATGATTTTATAAGTAATTTGAGTGTTACAAAAAATAGCGCCGCGGTTGGGTAGTGGCGTTTAGAATTCTTTTAGTGAAGTATTTTTGTGAATTGATTTAGTGTGGTAGAGTAGTTTTACTATTTATTTCATTGTTTTTATCTTTATAGGTGATGACATAAGTGTCATTGGAAACAATTATGCTATCCAACATGGGTAAACTTAGGATGTGAGAAATTTAGACGATGTGAATTTCAATGCAATATGAAGTACGAGAGCTATCCGATTACCCCCAACTGTGGAGAATTCTATATTTCATGCAACTGGAACTATGCTTCTCCAAATGAAGGTAATGTTTGAGGGTCTAGCTCATAAGGATCCCTATACGTATATTTGCAATTTGTGGATGTATGTGGTCTATTTAGTTTCAAGAATATCAACCAAGAGTTCATTTAATAGAGGCTCTTTCCCTTCTCTCTAATGGGGGAGGCTTCAAAAGGGTTGACTTAATTACCAAGGGAATCGATCTGTCACACCCCGAAGGTACACCCAGGATGCGGACACGGGAAATAGGATCTTGAGTGACCCCAAACTAACCCTGTTGGCTTATCATAGACATACTCAAAGATTTATTGAAATAAAAAAGTACTGTGCGGAAGCTTAAAACATCATATAAACTGAAATGATGAGGAATACCCATTACCATCTGAATAAATAAACTGTGAGTTTAATGACAATTGAAATATCAAACTCCAAAGATAAAACTGAATCTAACTATGTCTGAAATAAAGCTTCTACCTGACTAGAGATGCTGGGACATGCCCCAACTAAATATACCAAAAACTGAACTAAAGATTGAAATGTAGAAATGAAACATATCTATCATCCTCGGAGAATGAGAACTCACCACTGATGCTGCTGAGCCAAAGATCGAGAACCGATCTATGCGTGATCTGAATGTTGAGGAACTGAACCTACATCACGAGAAGATGTAGCACAGAGTATACGTCAGTACTTGAAAGGTACTGAGCATGCATGATAGAATATAGCTGAACAATATACATAACTGAACAAAGCGGTAAAGCAAAGATATATGATGAACATGATACTATACTAAAAATACTGAATATGAACTAACTGAATGCAATGATCAAGTTTAGAACATGCGAACTAACTGAATGCAATGATCAAGTTTAGAACATGCGAACTAACTGAATGCAATGATCAAGTTTAGAACATGCTGAATCTGAATACTGAACTGTAACTGATAACCTGGTCAATATTCTAGAATTTGACTGTGGGAGCTACTAATAACCGACATAAAACCACATGAGCTCAATTTGGAGTCCGATGTATACACCCCATTGAGAGGACCCAATATACCCTGCCAGAGGTATAAATTCATGACTGGCGTAATCACTAAACTGATGCCCACAAAGGGGATTTATAACCTATGGCGACACATAGTTCTAGGACTTGAGGGTGACTGACCCTTGTCCAACTCGGAATAAAGCCTACTCCCAACAGAATAGGTGAAATTTATAACATAACTGAAGTAAACTGGATAGCTCAATAATCTGACATGCAAGTCTGAATATGCAACATTTATTTATGATGATGGAGCATTCGAAAACTGAGGCATGTATATCTGTTTATCTGTCCTAGCTAATGTAACTCATGAACTATAATAACTACATAACTAGGGTTCTGAGTTTATGCAAGAGTCTAGGAAAAAAATAATATTAAGACATGAAAATCTGATTAAGAACGTTAACATAACTAAATCATAGAAATCTATTGAAATTCTAGAAACCCTAGGTCTAGATAATATGGAGGGAATCAAGAATCTGACTGAATTCTAGGGATCGAATGGGTGAAAGGAAACCACTAGTGAAATTCCACGTACCTGGTGATGAAATTCACGGAGAGATCTTTCGATTTTGAGGTTGGAACTGAAGAAACCTTGTTGCGTGTTCTTGAGGAAAATTGGCACCTCTTTCTCCCTCCTTTGCTCTAAGTTTCACTTGATTTTGGTGAATGATTGATTCAGGTAAGTTCTAATTAAGTTACTAGGCTTAAACTAACCAAAACAACGTAGTTTAGGTGTTTGACGCATAGGGAAAAAGACCAAAACGACCCTACTTAAAAATCTGACGCAGCTGACCACGACCCCTCTGACAGACCGTCAAGCCGGTTGTGGTCCTTGGTCCAGTAGCTGTTGATTTAGGGCCTTCTTACTACGGTCCATTTCACGGACTGTGAAGGTCCTCGTGGTCCTTCACCTGGGCTAAGGGCTACACTGGCTCGACTTCACGAAAGCCGTCAAGACCACGACCTATGAAGGGCCCAGTGGTCTGACGTTTGAGCCCTATGGATTTTGCCTGGCTTCCACGAGCACCAGTACGACTCGTATGGTGGTCCATGATCCGTGAAGGGTCCCGTGGTCTATCACTTCTGGGTTGCGGTGTGAGTCCACAAACAGTTCGACGGACCGTGAAACCTGTCGTGGTTCACTTGGTTCTGCTGGTTTTTTGCTGAAAGTTCTAAGTTTGATTTCTGAGGTGTTAGAATATCTCCCCCTTGGGAACATTCATCCTCGAATGAAGTCTAAACTAGTTGGATAGGGAGGGAAAGAGCTGCAAACCCCACCACTAAGTACTAGAAACTGATTTGTGACTGAACTAAGTTCCAAGAACATGCAAATACGCTGAAAATACAAGTATAAACTAAAGGAACAAGATACTTAGACTGAAGCTATGCCTGAATGACTGAAAAACTGAAGAGGAACTATTACCTCAAGCTGGAATGGAATTGAAAGGAAAGAGATGAGGATATCTGGCCTTCGTGGCTGCTTCTGCTTCCCAAGTAGCTCCCTCTACGGACTGACTCCTCCACAAAACCTTAACTGAAGCAACTTCTTTGTTTCTCAACCTTCTAACCTGACGAACAAGAATTTCAACTAGTACCTCTTCATAAGTGAGACTATCCTTCACATCCACACTTTCTGAAGGTACAATAGATGCAAGATCACCCACACACTTCTTCAACAATGAAATGTGAAAAATCGGATGCACTGCTGCTAGTTCTGCTGGCAAATCTAACTCATGAGACACTTTACCAACTCTTTTCAAGATCTTGTAAGGGCCTACATATCTAGGACTGAGCTTTGATGAGTCCATAAATTGGACTCATTTAGGGCTTTATTTTGATAGAAATAGTGCACTCATATGCTTACTTTGTCTCAATTTCTGATGAAAACTCTTTAGTTTCAGGTTTTTGAAGTTTTAGTGGAAGCATGGACACTTAGGTGCAAAAAGGAACAAAAAGGCTGGAAAGAACGAAGAAGCTGAAGCCTGAGCATCGCCAAGTACACTTGGCTATTCGTCGAAGGGATGCACTTCACCTTTTGTTCCAGTACGCGAAGCCCTGAAGGAGAAGGATCAAAAAGGCGATGAAAGGAGCAGTCAGCGCTTCGCTGAATAGTTTTGCTAAGCAGTACTATACCGCCCAATGGTCCAGAACGTGAAGATGTTGAAGGCAAGCACGAAGCGGCGATGAAACAGAAGAAGGGCGAGTCGTCGAGTCATTCAGCGACATCGACTAACGTCGCCGAGCGATCCGCCAGCACTAATTTCTGAAATCTATAAATACTAAAATCTTTATTAATTTTGGAGAGTCAAATTATTATTATAATTTTCAGAATAGAATAATACTTTTTGGGATATTTTTCTCTCAAGTTTGGAGAGGGTTTTGTGGGAGACTTGAAGAAAGAAGAATTTTATCTTCCCCAAGTTGGAAGTGGGTCTTCTCCATTCTTTTTCCTTTTCTTAAATCAAGGTTTAATTTCTTATACCTATTTGATTTTATTATCATTTTAGGTGTATTTTTTTATTTCTTGATGTGTGGCTAAAAACCCCCATTCTTGGGGTGTGATTTAACAAATATATGTTGATATTATTGTTGGGTCTTACTTGATAATGGGTTAGATGTATTTTACTGGTGATTTCACCTAGTGGTCGTGGTTTAATTTAATGGGTTTGTAGTTGCAAATACAAAACCACCCATATTTTTTCGGCTTGCCCGAGAGGGAGGTCGCGAAACCAAGACCACTAGATTAATGGCCTAAGGAGTGGGTCGACATGAGGTTTAGCCTGAGAGGGTGATCCCTAGTCCCATATCCTAACACTCAGCTCAAGAGAGTGAGTGGGGTAAGGAGTAGGCTGGCCTTCATGCGGTAAATGGTGCTCGAGAGGAACACATTTGAAATGGGGTAAGTTGCCCGATAACAGACTTATTTCCATCTAAAGTGTAACACCCCGTATCCTAAAATAAATATTTCAGATTTCTGGTGTTACAGGTGGCACTCATGGACACCATCCATAGACCGTAGATGGACTCACGGTCCGTCCTGCAGGTTCGTGGTTCGTGACAGAAAACTTCCCCAGAACTCAGTCAGAAAATTTGGCTAAGTGTTGACCCACGGCTGGACTTACGGTCCGTAAGTCAGGTCACGGACCGTAGTTCGTGTCCGTGGATCGATGCCCCAAAAGCCCAGCTTCAGTCCCAAACTACGGTTGACCAGCACGGACCGTCATTCGATCCACGGTCCATAGGTCTGACCGTAGATCGAAGGTTAGCAGCCAGTTAGCTGAAAATTCTAGTAGGTCAACTTCAGATGATCATAACTTTTAGCACAAAATGAATTATGTGTCCCATGACCTATGGTTAGATAGATAATTGAATTATCTTTCCAACGCCACCGAGTTTACCAAATTATTACCTCTGAGTAAAAATTTAATGTTCGTTTTAGTGAAGCCCTGTCGGGCTGACTCGACCTACGGACCCAATCGACAGACCGTCGATTGATTGACGGACCCGTCAGTCCATTCCGTCGATCACTCCGACAGCAGTTAATTCAGTGGTCTTTTGGTCTTTTCCTATTTCGTTTAACCCCTAAGATACGTCGTTTAAACCCTAAATCATGAGATTTTAATCAGTTTAAGCCTAGAAACATAACT
>JAJONS010063808.1:0-12222 GCA_029582315.1 Solanum tarnii x Solanum tuberosum
ACTCTTGTTCTATGATGTCATTTTGAAATGGTTTGCCCTTAGTCCCTATTTCCCGTTAATTAATGTTGAATGTACTTCCGCGACCGATGAAGTGTGATGACAAGTTTGAGAGGCTTGTTTGGGGTTCTTTCGGGTTCCTCATTTGCCATGTCACGTCTAAGCCCTAGGCTAGGGTCGTGACAATTTGCTACTCCAATTTTTACAGGAGTCTGGTTTCGATTAATAATGGAGTGGCTGATCAATTGGTTCGAAGGGGTATAATATTGCAATCATTTTAGGTGGCTTCATTTCTTCTTGATGACATGATGAAAATAAATCAAGCTTGGTACACTCAAGAGGATCAAGTCTCTCTTTTTTTATTTTAGAATCACCAAATAACAACTTGATAAAGAAATAGAAAGGGATGAGAACATCAAGAAGATGTTGGCCCAAATGGAGCTACTACAAGAGCATATGTTGGAGAATGTGAAAAATCCTAAGGGCGCAAGTGGAGTGTTTATAGTTGAGGAGGGTTCTTCCTCGGGTTATTCAAAGTCGGGGGAGAATCAAGGTTGGAATTCCAAGAAATACGAGGAGGGTTTCCACCCACGCTATTTACAGCGAGGTGGGAATCAAGGTTGGAACTATCGCAAGGAGAAATATAAAAGAAGATATTAGAAAGAATGGGTTGAGTAAAGTGATTATTGGAAAATGGAGGATGATCATGAAGAGGACCACATTCAATCGAGTGAAAGCCCAAAGTTGAAAGGGAGTGCAAGTAGTCCCCGAGTGAATGATTCGCTATCACACATCCTTAACAAAGTTGAAGGTTCAGATGACTTGTTAAAAGGGATGAACGCTGATTTTTCATCATGAACGATAAAGTGAACTCTCACGCACATGCAATCAAGCTACTTGAATGTTAGTTGAGTATACTTTAAGCACAATTGAAACCAAAAATGACAAGGGAAGATGATGATACAGGTATGGGTGTGGTTACTCGTAGTGGGAAGGTAGCGATAGGCGATTTTATGGGCAATGATGAAGAAGATAAATGTATGGAGGAGGAAGAAATACCCATCCATCAAAGCTTTGCCAAAGGGCCACAAAAAGATGTGGAGAAACACAATCCAATTCCAAAAGTTGTGCAATCTTTACCCAAAATATCTACTCCATTTCCCCAATGCCTCAAGAAGAAGAATGAGGATGAAAATTTCAAGAAGTTTTTATCGGTGTTCAAGACATTATCGATTAATCTCCCTCTAGTTGAGGCATTGTTGGAAATACCGGGTTATGCCAAGTTCATGAAGGAGTTAGTCACCAAGAAAAGAAGCTTGGACTTTGAGACAATTGAAGTCTCTCATAGTTGTAGTGCAATTATGACTAACGAGAAATAAAAAAAAAAAAAAGATCCCGGATCCTTCACCATTCCTTGCACAATTGGTATGCTCAAATTCACCAAGGCTCTATGTGATTTGGGAGCAAGTATAAAGCTAATGCCATACGCAATCTATAAGAAACTTGGATTGGGTGAACCAAAGTCCACAACCATGAGGCTTTTGATGGCGGATCGATCTATGAAGTGCCTTGTGGTGATACTATATGACACTTTGTAAAGGTTGACCGATTCATTTTCCCGACTGATTTTGTCATTCTCAATTGTGAAATAGATGCTAAAATTCCCATTATTTTGGGGAGACCATTCTTGGCAATCGGGAGAGCGTCGGTGGATATTGACAGCGGAGAACTGAAGTTTCAGGTGAACGAAGATGAGGTAACCTTTAACACGTGTAAGTCAATGAACCACTGATGAGTCCATGATTTGGACTCATTTAGGGCTTTATTTGGGTAGATTTAGTGTCCTCAAATGCTTATTTTGTGCCAATAACTGATGTAAAATCCTTGATTCCCAAGTATTTGGAGTGAGGAACAAAGCATCGACACTAATTGGCAAAAAGGAACAAGGCAACTGAAAGAACAAAGAAAAGAAGTTTTGTTGATCGCCTAATCCATTGGGCGAGTCGCCGAATGACTAATATCTCGCCTAAAGTTCCAGTGTGCCAAGACCTGAAGGAGAAAATCAAGTTGGCGATAGAAAGGAACAGTCGGCGTGTCGCCAAGTGGTTCCGCGATGCAATGTTGGATCGCCCAAAGTTACAGAACCTTACGATGCTGAAGGCCAAAGCAAAAGGCGATGGAACTGACCAAAAGGTGGATCGCCGAGTTGATCAGCGATCCCGACATACTACGCCTAATGGTCTTTCGCAACATATTTTTGGCGACTATAAATACTTTTTCAAACATTATGTTTAGTATCTATCTATCAATCTATTGTCAATCAAATACGATTCTGAACATTCATTAGGGTAATTTTGGAGTTTTGAGACTAAGTTTTCCTTAGCTTTGAAGAATTGAAGTTTTCTATTTTTGAGAAATTGGAAGTGGGTCTTTGAGATTCTTCAAATTGGACATTTGTAAAGACAAAATTAATCTTACCCAGTTGATTAAAACACAATTTGGTAACAATTTTTATCTTTTTTATGATGTCTAGCTAAAACTACAATTCTTGGGGTGTGATTATGGGCTAATTTAGGTTATGCGTATTGCTAATTGATAGTTTAAATGTTGTTTAGAAGTGATTTCAATCAGTAATTGTGGTTAAAATTAAAGAATTGTAGTTGCAAATGTAGTTCTACCTTCGTGTTTTTGCCTTGCTCGAGCGAGAGGTTTTAAAACCAAGATTATTGAATTGATGATCTGTAGGTATTGGGTTGTCATAGGTTCATCTAGAGAGAGTGAATCCCAAATCATTTTCCACACATTCAGCTCGAGAGAGTGAATGGACTAAAGCGTAGGTTGTTATTAATTGCTTGCTTGTTGGTGTTCGGGAGAAACCAACTTGATTCGGGGTAAATAATTTGAGACAAATTTTACCCCCACTAAAGTCTAGCTTATTCACTGTTTTACAACTATTTACTAACAATTACAATTACCCATTTTTCTATATTAGCCTAGACTCGAATCACATCCCAAGAACACGTCTCATTATTGTTAATTTCTTGTTATTTGTTGTTGTTGTAGCTGATAGTTAAAACCAACCCCCCTGTTATTTGACATTCGTGTCATCCCCAAATTTGAATGATGTTTTCCTTCGATAATATCTATTCCTATGATTGACTTGAACATATTCGTACTTTGCTATTGAATTTTAAACACATACCACTCCCTGTGGGATTAGACCCCAACTCATTTAGTTGAGTTATTATATTGATTAACGATCGTTGACGCTTAGAATTGGATGAAGTTTCTTTGAAACGTTATTAATGAAAATGGCGCCGCTGCCGGGAAGTGGTGTTGTTTGAGAATTTTTTGTTAAGTTGAATTTTGTTCTTGTGAGTTATAGTTGAATATACTTACGTTTTAGTTTTGGTTTACATGTTGCTTGTTTAGAGCAGAATGAAGGAGCATGTCTTGTAGCAACGGTTACCAAGTGGACCACTCTCCTTTGAGAATGATGATTCTTAGGGATGACAATTTATGTTTCAAGCAAATCGAGGGTGGGTCAATCCATGAGTTGTGGCTCAGATTTAAGTCACTATTGTTGTAGTTTCCAGCTCATGGAATCTTAGATAACATGCTACTGGACTACTTCTATAGAGGCCTTGGTCTGAAAAACAGAGGAGTGGCTGACCAAATGTCTCCGGGAGGTCTCACACGACTACCTAATGCAATAGCAGCCCAACTCCTTGATCACATGGCCAAGACCAACAAGAAGATTGAGAAGGACCAGATTTTGGCCATACTATTGACTCAGCTGGATCTAGTGGCCAAAATGATCATGGAATTGGAAGCACCGGACAAAAAGAAAGACCGGTACACTCCCCTCACAAGCGTATAAAGCCCAAGGCGTACGAGGGTGGACAAATACAAAAGATACTCTCACTCATTCTTCACAAAGTCGAAGAACACAACAAAGTGTTGAATGAAATAAAAGAAAATGTCTCACTGCTGAATCAGATGACTTCTTCCCATTCCATATCTGTTCAACTACAGGAGACCCACATGGGTTATGTGTTGTATCATCACTACCCCACAAATCAAGATTGAGTGGGGAAGTCGTGCCACGATGTTAACTAAGGTGCTTTTTGGGAGGCAACCCAAGTGTTTATCATTTTATTTTTGTTTTAGAAATAATCGTGTGTTGATTTTGTAGGTTGAAGTGTAGAATGTGTTTGAAAAGTACAAGTTGGCAAGCTAAAAGTCCAGTCGGTGACTCGCCGAAGATGTCAGCGAGACCTACTTGAACCGTCGTTGGACTCAAGACATTTTGAAATTGTAGTCTATAAAACTCGGCGAGCCCAGGAGCATATTGGCTAATTGCCGACCAGGTCGGCGATCTCGACTTAGTCCGCTGTTTGGACCCCTACATTAATTGTAGGACCTGTAAAACTCGGTGAGGTAAGTGCCGACTCGGTGACACACCGAGTGGGTCGTGAACAAGACTAATGTCGCCGAATGGGCGAGAACTGGACAGTTTTTAAAGGCCATAAGTTCAAAAGTTCAAAATCTTTCACATTTTGCTCACTTTTCAACTTTCCAAAATCAGACCCGCACTTTAGTATTCTATATTTTTGCATTTTTTATCATATTTTAGTCATCAAGTTTGTGTTCGAGTTGGATATCAATGCCGCCAAGCTTTACAAAAATTTTATTCAGCTTATAAGGTTGGTTTTCCGAACCCTGAGTTTATATTTAGCGATTTTTACTCTTTTGCAATGATTTTGATCTTAATGATGTGTGATGGGCCTCTCTAATCGTAATTGTATTTGTGTGTGCTTGTTTTAATTCGAATATCTTGCCCGTAATGCCTTTATTGTTGAATTCTCGAGTACTTTATATCTTAAAATTAAATAAAATTGTGGGGTTGTGCTTGCATGGTGTTGGGTCTAGTCGGGTGAAGTCTAAGTAACCCATATTTGTGCCAAATGACATAATTTTCCCAATGATAGAGCGGTTGACGTCATTTCTAAGATCAAAAGTTAGCAAATGGCCAAATTTGGCCAAACCAGGAGAAGTCTGAGTATCCCGGAGTCATGGGTCGTATGGGTCTAGGTCTAATTAATTAGGTGCTTAGTTTGATTTTGTTTTCGGGCGTTGCGGGGTTGAATTTGAGAAGTTGGGTTGAAAGTAGGCATGTTGGGTCGTTTGGCGAGCTGGGTCAAGCTCGTTGAACCACTCGGCAGTTCACCGAATCACCCCTTATCGCCTTTAATTTCATGCTTAATATTCAGTTGGGTTCTATAACTTTCAGCGAGATGCCTGAGTTCACTGAGTGCACTCGACGACTCGGCGAAAGTCCTTCTTAATCTCCTTTTTCTTCTCCCCTAATCCCTAAAAGCACTGTAACTTTCGGTGGGCTAATCTGTGCTCGCTGAATGCTATCTGAGATTTACTGAAAAGCCCTTCCCATCGCTGACATGCCAGTTGTCTAAAACATTTTTGAGCAAATCCTTTCAGCGAGACCGATCTAGCTTGCCAAAGTGATTCAGTGACTCGCCGAACCATCTGCAACTATTTTCTGCACTTTTTCTTGAATTGTTTCTCACTTTCTTTGATGTTTTGAAGATATGGCAAGAACCAAGATCAACATGCCACCCCGTAAAAAAGCATGGGGTATAACTATAAATAAAGGAAGAGCCAACCCTCCCAAAAAGGGAAGGCAAGAGCCTCCAAAGGGAGGTAAGGGAAAAGGAAAAAGGTCGGTATCTGAGGCTCCAAAGCACAACTCTGATAGTGATGGCTCCCAAGCCACATTCTCGGAGCCAGATGACGATCAACCATTATAGTCCCGACGGGCTAAGATCTGTGCTAAGTCTGGTCCTAACCCAGTTGATGCCCCAACAACCTCCAATCCTACAGACACTGTGCCAGCTCTGGTACCTCCTATGGGCCACCTATAGTTCCTCTTCCATGGCTACTTAATAGGTTGAAAGTCGATGGGTTGCAAACAATTCTTGAGGAGAAGAAACTTTTGACAGAGGGATTAGAGGAAAAATACTCCGGGGTGAGGGAGACACTCCAATACCATCATTTTGGACAGTTCACCAGGCCTCGGGGTCCATACACCCCTACATGGGTACGGGAGTTCTACTCTGCATATGGTGACCTGGTTCCTGAAAGCAAGAAGTAGGCCAGTGAGTTTAGACCGGTGGGGTCCATTATGGCACGGGGGACAGTAGTGCACTGTAGCCGTGATCACATTAACGCAGTACTTGACAGGGGCTCAGACTTTGACTACCCTAATCTGGCTACCACTACAACATCATTGGATGAGCTCAAGGGCAGGTTGGCTCCCCTCATCTCAAACACCACCCTGAGGTGAACTGCGGAAGGAGTCCTGATCGAGAAGAGAGACTTCAGTGTAGCTGCACAATATTGGTTTGGATTCATCAGCAACTCCATTATGCCCTCCAAAAATGAGTCCATTCTTCGCTATCCTAAGGCGGCCTGCCTTGGGTCGATTTTGTGTAAGAAGACCATTGACATGGGACTTATTATAGAGCAAGAGATGTCCATGAGGTCCAAACAGAGGCAAACCTCCTTCCATTCCACATGCTGATCACAGAGTTATGCAGATGTGTTGGAGTTCGTTGGGATGCTACTAGAGACTTGGAGGTTACCCCTTCTTCCTCCACTGACATCCGGTGTATTGAGGCCGAGTACAGTTGGGAAGAGGCTGACATGATGAGAGCAGCTCCGATGGATACATCTCCGGAGGTGGACATTGATTCTATACTTGCAGAGGCATATTTGCCTACTCCGGCTATTCTACTTCTTCTTCATAGGCTCCGGATGCTTCTACCTCTTCCCAGCCCGCCAAGATTACTCAGGTTATGATCCTAAAGATGGGGCACCTGGCCCATTTGGCTGACGTGAGGGCTACCCGTCTGGAGGCTGCAGTCTCATGGATGACCGAGAGCGCTCTTCTTGCTGCACTGACACCCCCTCCGGACTTTCATTGACACTCTCACTGCGAGACTTGAGGCTTGTGAGAGCAAATAGGGGGAGACTTCTGAGGTTACAACTTTGAAATCTAAGGAAGGACGTGGACACTTGAAGTCCACTGACTTCACTTCCCTACTTGAGGCAGCTGATGATGTGGATGCTTAAGAGAATTTTGAGATTCCTCTGGCCACCACTGGAGATGTACATCGGGATGATATGGCATCTGATGAGTCGGAGGCAGAGACTGATAAGGAGCAGATAGATGTGCGTGATGCTGAGGTTTATGATGATCTGGCTGACCTGGAGGATGCCATGTTCAAGACTGCGTGCCAGACCTCTTTGAGAGACACCACCATGGGTGGGTCCAGTGGAGTCGGTATTTCTGAGGTGACTCCGGGCACTGATGCCCAGGTTCAGAGTACTACACCAGGCACTAATTCCCTAACAGACGGAGCGACTATTTAGACAGGATTCCTCTTTACCTCCCTCTCTGTCTTATTTTTATTGACTTTTGGATATTTTCTTGCATTTGAGGACAAATTGCTTTTCTTTTGTGGTGGGGTGAGGCCCACCTTTTGTGATTATTGGTTTGTTTATATATTGGGTTTTTGAACTATAAATTGTATTTAGCACTATTTTTGTGGATGGTTGAGGTTGTGGCTCCTTGTTTTAATTGTAAATGATTTTCGGACCATTCCGAAAATTTTGTGCCACCTTTTTATTTTGTTTGAATGTGGTTGTTCTCTTGAAAATTTGAGTATAGGTCTTGATCAATACCGATGACTTGAATAGTACTCATAATCGAACAACAATGAATGTGCAGCTATGATGAGGCCAAATGAAGTTGCATAGAGAATATGTGAACTTTTTGCATCTCGTTGTGACTAGCCGATTATCGAATGAGTCTCTTGTGATGAACATTGCACACTAGCAAAAGTGTGGAGTCTTGTTTGATAGTGGTGCCAATGCCTTGTGTGAAGAGCTTACCGTGAACCATGTGTGATGACACTTTGCACCTTGGTCCAGTTGACTAAGTGATGCAATATCTTGAAATGATCTTAGGGAACTCTGAAGAGTGTGAAACAATTTGACATTATACCTCTTTTGTGGCCAACCTTGTGAGTGTGTGACCCTTTCTTGAACACCATTTGAGCCTTAGCCTTTTCATGGAAGAAAATTGATGAAATTATGAACTTTCTTTATCCATTACCCATAATCCTCTTGATTTGTAGTTTGCTTGAATAGCCAACTTAGGCCAAAAGCCTAAGTTGGGGGTGTGGTGAAAAGAGAAGGTAAATAAAGAAATGCAAAGAAGTCCCCTTTGACCCATGGTTTTGAAAAAGATGGAACCCCTCCATACAAAAAAAAAGAGAAAAAGAAAAGAAAAATGAAAAAGAAAAAGAATGAAAAAGTTTGAAATAAAGTTGTGAAATTGCAAAGAAAATGGGGTGTCCGGTATTTCATGGAAAGTGAATAATGGGGTGACTTTTCAGCATGAGTGAGAATGATGAAGAAAAGGGAAGAAAGTGTTGTTCATACCACATTTCATGAGGATGGTAGCCACTGAGCCTAAATGACCATACCTTTACACTCAGCCCCATTACAAGCCTTGAAATGACTTTGGTGATCTTGAGTGAGCTGAAATAAGTGTTGGTTGGAAAATAAGGGCAAACCTATCGGTGGAGTCATGCCTGTGTTCATATTTGTTAGTGTTAGTGTTGATTGTGATTCCGGAGCTATAAATTATTGAACCATTGTGTATGACTATGGAATCATTCTTTGTGTGAGGGCATTTGAGTACTTTTGTTGATCTTGAACTTGCATTTGAAGCAAGTATGGTGAACTTGAGAATCTTTGATAATGGTGAGTCACAACTTGAATATTTGAGTGCACAATTGATCCTTGCATGAGTAAGTTGAGTCTTTTTGTGTGCATTCATGATTGAGTCTTGTGTAGCCCTGTTTGAGACATCCTTTTTGAACTGCTGCACTTCAGTTTTACTTGAGGACAAGCAAAACTTTAAGTTGGGTATATTGATGAGTCCATAATTTGGACTCATTTAGGGCTTTATTTAGATAGATTCAGCGTCCTCAAATGCTTATTTTGTGCCAATAACTGATGTAAAATCCTTGATTTTCAGGTATTTGGAGTGAGGAACAAAGCATGGACACTAATTGGCAAAAAGGAACAAGGCAGCTGAAAGAACGAAGAAAAGAAGGCATGTTGATCGCCTAATCTATTGGGCGAGTCGCCGAATGTCTAATATCTCACCTAAAGTTCCAGTGTGCTAAGACCTGAAGGAGAAAATCAAGTTGGCGATAGAAAGGAGCGGTCGGCATGTAGCCGAGTAGTTCCACGATGTAGTGTTGGATCGCCCAAAGGTACAGAACCTGAGGATGATGAAGGCCAAAGCATATAGGTGATGGAACTGACCAAAGGGTGGATCGCCGAGTTGATCGGTGATCCCGACATAGTGCGCCGAATGGTCCTTCGCAACATATTTTTGGCGACTATTAGTACTTTTTCAAACATTATGTTTAGTATCTATCTATCTATCAATCTTTTGTCAATCAAATATTATTCTGAACATTCATTAGAGTAATTTTGGAGTTTTGAAACTAAGTTTTCCTTAGCTTTGAAGAATTGAGGTTTTACATTTTTGAGAAATTGGAAGTGGGTCTTTGAGATTCTTCAAATTGGACCTTTGTAAGGACAAATTGGTAACGATTTTTATATTTTTCTGATGTCTAGCTAAAATCGCAATTCTTGGGGTGTGATTATGTGATTATGGGCTGATTTAGCTTATGGGTATTGCAAATTGATAGTTTAAATGTTGTTTAGAAGTGATTTCAATCAGTAATTGTGGTTAAAATTAAAGAATTGTAGTTGCAAATGCAGTTCTACCTTCGTGTTTTTGGCTTGCTTGAGAGAGAGGTTTCAAAACCAATATTATTGAATTGATGGTCTGTGGGTATTGGGTTGTCATGGGTTCAGCTCGAGAGAGTGAATCCTAAATCCTTTTTCACACATCCAGATCGAGAGAGTGAATGGACAAAACATAGGATGTTCTTAATTTCTTGCTTGTTGGTGTTCGAGAGAAACCAACTTGATTCGGGGTAAATTGTTGGAGAGAAAGTTTACCCCCACTAAAGTCTATCTTATTCATTGATTTACAACTTTTAACTAATAGTTGCAATTTACCCATTTGTCTATATTTTCCTATAATCGAATCACATCCCAAGAATCCAACTCATTATTGTTAATTTCTTGTTATTTGCTGTTGTTGTAGCTGATAATTAAAACCAATCCTCCTATTATTTAACATTCATGTCACCCCCAAATTTGATTGATGTTTTCGTTCGATAATGTCTATTCCTATGATTGACCTAAACATATTTGTACTTTGCTATTGAATCTTAAACACGTACAACTCCCTGTGGGATTTGATCTCAACTCATTTAGTTGGGTTATTATAGTGATTAATGATCGTTGACACTTAGAATTGGATGAAGTGTCTTTGAAGCGTTATTAATCAAGCACCCAAGCGATATTCATGTGGTCTCTACTATTGACGTTATTGATGAGGTGGTGGCTAGTGTGAGCTATTTGAGGTGTATGAGTGAACCACTTGAAGTCGTGCTTGCTAATTATGATGAGTTCGAAGTTCAAGGCTACAAAGAGGTAGTAGCTACTCTCTGAAACATGGGGGAATATTCAAAGACTCCACTGAAGCTGGACATTGATCTAAAAAATCGAGAAAGTCCTCCCGCAATGTCATCAACAGAGGAACCACCAAATCTGGACTTGAAAGTACTTTCCACCCATCTTTGATATGCATTCTTGGGGGAAAAGAACACTTTGCCTGTGATTATTGCAGTTGATTTGCTTGAATGGAAAATAAAATTGCTCCTTAAGGTGTTGAGAAGGCATAACAAAGCTATAGGTTGGACTATCCCTGACATAGTGGGGCATCCCTCCCGGCATTTGCACTCACAAAATCCAGCTTGATAGTGAATGTAATCGAGCGTTGAACATCAACGAAGATTGAACCCACCGATGCAAGAGGTAGTAAAAAGGAGATAATAAAGTGGTTGGATGCAGGTATGATCTACCCTATTGCTGATAGAAAATGGGTAAGTCCGGTACAATGCGTACCAAAAAAGGGATGCATCACAGTAGTCCCCAATGTAAAAGGGGAGCTTGTGTCTATGAGACCGGTGAGCGGATGGCGGGTATGCATAGATTACAGAAATTTAAACTCGTGGACCAAAAAAATCACTTTCCCATGCCTTTCATGGATCAAATGCTTGATCGACTTTCAGAGAGAGGATGGTATTGCTTTTTGGATGGGTACTCTGGTTATAATCAAATCTCCATCACCCCGGAAGACCAAGAGAAAACTACCTTCACCTGCCCATATGGAACTT
This sequence comes from Solanum tarnii x Solanum tuberosum, assembly GCA_029582315.1. Classification (NCBI taxonomy): domain Eukaryota; kingdom Viridiplantae; phylum Streptophyta; class Magnoliopsida; order Solanales; family Solanaceae; genus Solanum; species Solanum tarnii x Solanum tuberosum. The sequence goes on from JAJONS010063808.1 coordinate 11,412, forward strand.
TTTCATTCAAAAGGATGTTGTTCAGCTTATGTAATGCTCCGGCAACATTTCAACGTCGCATGCTATTTATTTTCGGTAATATGATGGATGATCCAATAAAAGTCTTCATCGATGACTTCTCGGTTGTGGGTGACACATTTGAAGCATACTTAGCACACTTAGGACAAGTTCTCCAGAGATGTGTAGAGATGAACTTGGTCCTAAATTGGAAAAATGTCACTGTATGGTTAGAGAAGGTATACTTCTTGGTCACAAAGTGTCGCAAAAAGGGTTGGAGGTGGATAAAGCAAAGATTGAAAACTTACCACCGCCTATTTCAGTGAAGGGTATTCGTAGTTTCTTGGGGCATGCCGATTTTTACAAGAGGTTCATCAAAGACTTCTAAAAAATTGCGCATCCTCTATGCGAACTCTTGGAGAAGGAGGTGCAATTTCACTTTGACGATGCATGCATGGCGGCCTTCAAATGTTTGAAAGAAAAATTGATTTCCACTCCAGTTATCATTTGTCCTGATTGGTCAGAACCCTTCGACGTAATGTTTGATGCAAGTGGTACGACATTAGGTGTTGTGTTGGGGCAAATATGCAACAAACTATTTCACCCCATTTACTACGCAAGCAAAACTCTAAACGTTGCTCAGCATAACTACACAGTTACATAACAAGAATTGCTTGCTGTAGTATATGCGTTTGAGAAATTCCGGGCATACTTGTTAGTCACTAAAGTAGTTGTTCACATTGATCATGTTGCACTGCATTATTTGATGGCAAACAAAGATGTCAAGCCAAGATTGATAAGGTGGGTGCTACTG
>JAJONS010063814.1:0-10706 GCA_029582315.1 Solanum tarnii x Solanum tuberosum
GTATTTGTGCTATATCAGTACATGAATCTCCTAGAATTCATTTGTGGTATATCTGTGATTCATAGATTGTTGTCGCCAGCTCCTTTCTAAACAACCTTTAGTGTCTTCTTGCAAGTCAATAGAGTGTCTGTGAAATTCCCATTTGAAGCTTCTTGTTGTTAGTACTGAAAAAAGCAGGTGTCATGCGGAAGCTAGTAAAGCAAACCTCGAAATACCATGAGTAAGAAGACAAATGATAAATATACCGAAAGATACGAAGATTTAACGTGGTTTGGTCAATCGACCTATATCCACAAAGGGGATGAGCAATCCACTATATAAATATGAGAGTATAAAATATAGAGAAAAATAACCTCAACCAATTCCTATTCACAATGTAACATTTGATAGAAGATGTCAATGGAGACTATGCTTCTTCAGTAGGGGAGAAACTATTTGAGCTCGAGCATTGGAGCTACATTGGAAATAGTCCCTCTAGGCTTCTTTCATCCACCTATTTTTGCAAAGTTATAATCTGCAATTTGTTTTTTAGGCTAGTTATTGTCAGCAAATGGAAAGGGTGATTATCATTCAAAAGGAAATTTAAAAAGAACGATTTATTGCTTACCCAAGTTCTTTCGTGAATCTCTTTCTTAGGTAGAGGAGATATGTTCCCTTCATAGGCAGTGTCACCGATTTTGATCTCAAAATACCAACTTCTTGTTCTCAATTTGGATGCTACCAACAAGGCGGTAGACTGTAAGATTGAAAAACTATTCATGATCCAAAAAGGAGCGACCACAACTAGTTTTCTGTCATTTACTTTTAACATTCTTCCCTAAAAACTTATGCTTCTTCAATTGTTTCATCTTTTCCGTGCATAAGAAAGAGAGATATTTGTATTTAAATCAAAGATTACGTCTGATATGTTAAGAAGTTTTGGGAATGATAACTCAGTGAAAACAATACAACAAAATAAAAAAAAAAGAATTTAGACAGAGCACCAAGATAGGATTCAAGTTGGAAAAAAAGGACCAGTTTTCTTTTTGGTTTACCTCACTTTTCCTCTTTTTCATACGTACAAATCACTCACCCGTTATTGATTTTTGTTCAGTTCACTACTAGAAGAAGCTTTGATATTTTTAATAATTCAACTAAAACATTAGTAGAAGGAAGGAATAGCAAAAGTTCAAGCAAAGAAAAACTAGAGACAACACAAATATTAGAATATTACCTATATTTATTTAATCTAAATTCCTTGGTTTGCAGCTGAAGAAACTGACGACTCTCCCAAGAATATTAGAATATTTCTTAGAAAAGGAGCAATTCGCGTCAAGCTCAGGATCAACTTTATACAACAAACGTAATCCATAATGCTTCATTTCACCATAGAAACATAACTTAAAAAGCCCATAGTCATTTGGTGTTCTCTCATTTGCCTTAGATGTATCCCATAAGCTAGAAAAGGTATCAACAAAACTGAAATCTCAGGATTACATTCTGAATGGTTGGATAAGGCAAGTTTCTGGGTGATACCCGACATCCCATCATCATATAAGGTAATCAAGTGAGCTGTCATGTCAATCAATTTTCTAGAGTAACATACAACAAATCCCAAGAAGTTCTCACGTACGTACCAAATTTTAGGCAAATTGACTGATACACTTGTACTAGTTCCCTGATGGTGGAACCAACCTGGGATGTTGATCCCCTAACTCATAAGCGCTCTTAGTGACAAGGAATCTGAAGCAGATGACTTATTCTGAAACAACAAATTACAGATCAAATCATTGCTCCAATCTGCAGATAATGTATGCAATTTCTTTGAAAATTTCGGCAGTTGTGGTAGCCTCTTGCAATTTGATAAGTACAAGGTTTCAAGATCACCAGGTTGGGCTATGCTTTCAGGAAAATGCACAAAATTATTTCCATTGAGATGCAACCCTTTCAAAGACGATAAGCATCCAATGTCTTCCGGAAGTCCTCCATCTATTAAATTGCAGAAACTGAGAGTCAGAATTTCCAATGAGCGTAACCCTTCATTCACCTGAGGGAACACAGAAAACACTCCATCTTCTAAACATTCGAGTGCAGCTAGCATCAAGCTCCTCCAGGTTGGAACAAATAAACAAGAAAGAGCTACAAGTTTTTCCATGACTGACAAATCTAGCTTTGTAAGATGAGCTTGGTGCTGAATAATAGATGATGGTATTTCACTTATCCCAATGACTTTCACCTTTATCTCTAACTCCGACTTCATTCTTCCAATGATTTCTGGAAATATCTCCAAACTTTGGCAACCCTCTAGATTCAGATGTTCAAGAGGCCTCACATTAACACATGGAAAACTCTAAAGCTTTCACAACAATACAAATTTAACTTAATGAGTTTTTTGCAATCACCCAAGGAAGAGTGAACTTTTTAAGACTACTACATTTCTCTAGATTCAAACACTCCAAATTTGGCAGCCCCGTGAAAATTGGCGTTTGCATCAGTCTTTTAGAGAAGCTCAGATCTAGGCACTGTAGACACAGAAAAAACTCCTATTCACAACAAACATACATTAATTTGAGTTTATGGAACTAATATCTTATTCAATTTAAACACAAACATCAAATTCTAGGAAAAGCCAAAATAGGAAGTATCTCAAATAAAATGATACCTTTGTTTATGTCCATAAATGATGCAGTAAACTCCACCCAAGATAGAGATGAACAAGCCTTTGAGGCTTAAAATTTTCTGGCAATGACTCCCAAGGATATTATTGCTTCCAGAAAATCCACCGCAAGTTGTTGGACAGACACTCAATGGAGCCGTTGTGAATGTATTTCGAATCAATCGAAGAGGGGGGTAAAAAGAAATTGTTTAAACTACCATAATTTATGTATAATATACTAAGCTTTTCCTTATTTTTCATTGCCTTTTTATTAAAGCATATTTGTCCAAAATAAGTACACCAGATTGCTTCCACTATCATGGTCCCCTGATAAAATGATAAATAAATGGCTAGTAGACCAATTAATGGCTTAATAACATAAGATAAATAAATATCAATATATGAAAAAAGGAAATTGAATAATATTGCATTGTTTAACCTACTTACTGCGTTGTTGTCAATCACTTCTTTGAAATCTTCAATGTTCCATATTCTGCTAGGTTCTCCCGAATCTTCATGCATTTTCACCACGTGTTTACCCATCTCTTGTATTGAGTAATGCATTTCAATAGTATTGTTTATAGAGATGAATACAAGAGATTTGTCAATTAGGACACACAATCCAATATTTGCTCCAAAATAACAACTCTAAAAAATTTTCATGATGTAATCTTTATTTTTCCCTCGAAAGAAGCATGCTATATCTAGAAATATATCTCTTTGTACGGCCTCCAATCGATCATAGCTAATTCTGAGCTTTTCCACAATTTTAGAGTTATTCTTCATTTCCTCCATAGCACTTCTTCACTATGTTATGTCCCTCTTATGTAATAAAGAACCCCACACTTTTAGGGCTAAAGGAAGGCCTTTAGCATGATGTACAACCTCCATTGAGAGTTTCTCAAAATATTCATCGGGAACTTCTTTTTTGACGAAAGCATATTGATTGAAAAATTTAATAGCTTGTTAGTCAACTAATGTAGTCACTTCATATATCACATCACTCGTTTCAATCAAATGCTTATCTCTAGTTGTTGCAATAATTCTACTCCCGTTACCATACCAATTAGGATTTCCTACTAGGTAATCCAAATGGTCTCTATGATCTATGTCATCAAGCACAACTAAAACCTACTTAAAACGAAGTCTACAACCTATCAGATGCTTTCCGTCCTCCTTATTATTCACATAATTATCTTTTTTCCTTAACAATTCAAAGAGAAGGATATTTTGCAAAGAATGCATTCCACATTTGTTTTCTTTAATATCCGCAGTGAAACTTGCAGCTTCAAATTGATACGAGAGTGTGTCAAAAATTGAACTTGCTATTGTCGTTTTATAAATCCCCCCTTCCCCCCATGCCCCAAATCCCCACACTCCTAACTTCATTGATTTCAAGCTTTAGTTCGGATTTTACTTCCTCTAAATGAGTATCTATTCCCACAACATCTTGCAAATAAGATACTGATGTCTTGTATAATTTGAGTAAAATTTGATTAACAATATGTTGAATATTTTCTGATTCAACCCTACATAAATTAGAATATTAATTAAATAAGCGTCATCACATATTGTGGGTAAGCATAGTATAGCTAAGTATTATAAGTGTTTCATAGTCTAAGTTATTTGGATTAACTGAATGTAAGTAGCTTTTAAAATGGGTAATGATGGTGAAGTTAAGGTGTTTAGTGTTGGCACACTGTGTTCTATCTGGGCATAGACCTGAACAACTTTTAAAGACATCATTAAAGTACAAGGTCTACTAATCTACTTACTTATATATACTTAACATCTCTCATGCATTTTGCTTATATGTTACTTCTTATCCTAAGTTAGGGTGTAACACATACAACCTCTCTCCTGATTTTCCAAAGTAAATTAAATCATTTTTTACTTTGAAAACCAAGTGTGAGATGAATTCTTTAATAATTTGATCTAATAAGCGATGTAGTTAAAAATAATTTGAACAACCGATTCAAAATAAAAGAAATATGGGCCTGATAGTTGGTCATATGAACCTAGACTCTATATAAAATAGAACAACTTGTCTACAAAATAGAAGATTTCGCATTTTGGTCTAGACCTACATTGGACAATAGGCCTCCACCGCTAGAGCCCATCCAAATCAGACTTAATAACTAATTCAAACATAAAGACCCTGCATATTGTTTTTTCACGAACTTAAAAACTACAGTTGAAATCAAATAAAATACCTTGCATACTCGTTTTTAACCAACAATAGACTGCATAAAAAGTAAATAACAATTCAAATTGCTATTTTGTTTCCAAGAAAACAAAACTTGAACCTTTTCAAATTCATTGAAGTTTCTGATCATGGAGTTTCCTCCCCTTTTCCTCCTCTTTCTTCTTCTTCTTCTCCTTCATCATCATCATCGTCTTAATCTACTTCTTCGTCCTCCTCTAGTTCATCATGCTATCATCCATAATGATGCTGCCAGTAGAGCAAATTTAATTGCCTACTAAACTAATAATTCTCACATGTCATTCCCAAATGCAAGCATTTACAATTGATACAGAAAAGTCTCCAACACTCAGGACATGCCCTAATCAGATATTCCCTTAGATCATCAACCAGTGTACCCATACAATCCATAAAAGGGCAATCAATAACTATTGCAGAAGCCAGAACTTCCGTTAGTCGAATGGCATCTCTTACTCGCATAAGGAAATCAACCGGCATTATTGAATTGATATCTAAAATTCCATTGCAATAAGAAGGAGGGCACTTCATAGAAATCATCTCATAGATATCCTTATTATTTTTTTGGCCTATATAATTTTGTATACATTCTTCACAATAACGATGATTGCAATTAGTGCACCGCATCATTGTGTACATTTTTACAAATTTCACAAAAACTACATGAAGATATCCCCATTTTAGAAGTACATTGTTTAGGTTAAGTGAACTTGGGATAACCGAATACTTGATTTCTACAGTTTTTTTACCAACACCATGGTTAGAGCTTGATTCCAGGTTCTTACCTGAATGAAACTAAGCTGAGTAGAAAAGACTTTGTTGCACCTCGATATCATTAACTCCACTTTCATAACCATTTTTATTTTCGGTGATAGCGATAACAACAAAATTCAGCAAGGTGGGATCAACTTCGATTTTGCCGGAGCTCAAGATTTGTAAATCTGTTGATTCCATTTCAACTTGATTCTGCCGTCAATGGGACCCTATATTTCTTTCCCAATATATGCATATATGTTGTATATTTCTTGTACTTATTTTACTTTTTAGGGTTTAGAACTAATTTGGATTACACAAAATTTGCAATAAATTAATGCAATATGCGCAATTTGGTATGATGTGTCGAAAGACGTGTCGGCCAAGTGAAATGGTCAATGAGACCATGCCACGCATTGAAAGTGATACAACGTGTCTAATCAAATCAAACACATATGAAAACATGTCTCATGTACAACTGATGTGTTTGAACTATTAAAAAACATAAACTAAAATTTGATTGGTTAAAACAAATCACCCTAATCACAATACTTCCCACTCAATAAAACTATCATGTTCAAACCAATCAAATATCATCATCCCAACTTCAGCCTAATCGATCAAAACAATGGTCCTGGAGCAACGGGAGTGTGGATCGGGATCAAAACCCAACCACACATTTTGCGATGAAACTAATTTCCAATTATAACAAACATTGGTAGCAAGAATGGGCTAAAATGTTATTGGACAAATCATCGACGAGAAATTCGTTTAATTATGCTACACCGAAAGCAAACACACCGAAAGGGGACTATTTCCAGGAATCTAATGTACCTTCAGCTCTCGAGCTCAAATAATTTCTCCCCTACTGAAGAAGCGTAGTCTCCATTGACATCTACTGTCAAATGTTACATGTTGAATAGGAATTAAGTACTTAAAATGGTCATTCATATATGAAAAACGTAGTAGAGGTAGTAGTGTATTGCCTGTTTCATATATCAGAACTGGAGTTGTGTGATATAATACATTGGTGTTATGCTGAGAAACAAAGTGATATTTGACAACACAGTGTCCCATATCAATGCCACTAATGCTATTACTGTTTATTGGAGGCTATTAGATCTAAGGAGTGAGGCTCGCTTACAAAAAAGGTACATTTACATACATGGATAGCAACCAAGGGAATGAGGCTTGTGTAATTGGTAGAGTATTTTTGCCTCATTTTACTCAAAAAAAATTAACAACGGGAGATTTTTCTTATATTATGAAGAGTCGAACTAATTTGATTCACCATTTCCTAGGATGTTCAAGAAAAATCATTGAGCTATGTTTGCATGGTTGTAAGAACCTAAGAAGGTTTCCATGTTTTAGCGGAGAATCTCTTGAATCTCTGGAACTATCTTTTTGTTCTAGCTTACAGAAATTTCCAGAAATTCTCGGAACAGTGAAGCCGGAGTTAAAGATTATCATGCGTAAGCACTTTGGGAAATGGGAACTACGATCATCTGTATCAATACCTAGATAGCTCATACTATAGAGAGTTTTAGAAGAGAATAATTTTGAACTTATGTATTGCTCAAAGATTATAATGATATAAATACATAATGTGTACTAATTTTTCGTGTATATATACATTTTATTATTAAATAAAATATTAAAGGTATATGTTAGTGGGTATAAATTGTGGTAGAAGATGACTATTGGTTTTTGTAATTTATATGACCAATAGTTCTTGTAACTCATGGTCATTACTTTCTTGTAACTCATATGACCATTAGTTTCTTGTAACTTATGTAACATCTATAACATTCATCTACCCACATTACTACCCCTCATTCTACCCATTGATTATATGGAAGACTTCTTCACCTATAAATAATGGTGTTTCTTCCTTTGTGAAGTATCTCGGAAAAAAAAGATAAGTGTGAAATAATATTGTAGTGTGTAGTAGTGAAAGAGAGAGTTGAGACAAAGAAAATATTCTAAGTCTTCAACTACATTCACTATATAAAAAAGAATATTTATATGTTGAAGAAAGGTGTTCCTTTTGTGGAGCTTTGGACTATAATGAAATTTTTCGAAAGCAATCCTTTGAATGTCTTTAGTGTCTGGACCCTTGCCGTTGCTATTCACACAAAGCGATGCAATGACTTTGGTTGACATTTCCTTATGGTTGTGCATGGCATGTTCGGCGTTGCAAGTGTAATCGCCAACATATTTATAGATACAAAATTTATCGAGCATTCATACTTCCTCGATCGCAAAATCCCAACCAGGGGATACACATTTCACCTTGAACCATTTACTACAACCCTTCAACGTAGCATAATTAGAAGAATTCATCGTCGATGATTTGTCCAATAACATTTTAGCTCATTCTTGCTGCTAATGTTTGTTATATTTGGAAATTAGTTTCATCGCAGAAGGTGTGGTTGGGTTGTGATCCCGATCCACACTCCCGTTACTCTAGGACCATTTTTTTGATCGATTAGGCTGAAGTTGGGATGATGATATTTTATTGGTTTGAACATGTTAGTTCTATTGAGTGGGAAGTATTGTGATTAGGGTGATTTGTTTTGACCAATCAAATTTTAGTTTATATTTTTAATGGTTCAAACACATCATTGTAGACGAGGCGTGTTTTCATACGTGTTTGATTTGATTAGACACGTTGTATCACTTTCAATGTGTGGCATGGTCTTATTGACTGTTTCACTTGGCCGACACATCTTTCGACACGTCATACCAAATTGTGCATATTACATTAATTTATTTCAAATTTGGTATAATCCAAATTAATTCTAAACCCTATAAAGTAAAATAAATACAAGAACCTAGAAAAAAACAGTATTTATATACAACAGATATGCATATATTGGTAAATAAATATAGGGTCCATTAACGACAGAATCAAGTTGAAATGGAATCAACAGATTTGTAAATCTTGCACTCCGGCGATATCGAAGTTGATTCCACCTTGTTGAATTCTACTGTCATCGCTATCACCGAAAATATAAATGGTTACGAGAGCGGAGATAACGATAACGAGCTGCAACAAATTTTGTTCTACTCAGCTCAGTTTCATTTAGGTATGAACTTGGAATCAAGCTCTAATCACGGTGTTGGTAAAAAACCTCTAGAAATTGAGTATTCTGTTATTCCAAATTCACTTAACCTAAATAAAAGTACTTCTAAAAAGGGGGAATCTTCATGTACTTTTTGTGAAATTTGTAAAAATGTGTTTTCTCTGCCAAACAAAATGATGCGGGGCACCAATTGCAATCATCTTTATTGTGAAGAATGCTTACAAAATTATATAGGCAAAAAAATTAATAAGATTATCCATGAGATGATTTCTATGAAGTGCCCTGCTTATGATTTCAATGGAATTTTAGATATCAATTCAATAATGTCGGTTGATACCCTTATGCGAGTAAGATATGCCATTCGACTAACGGAAGTTCTGGCTTCGCCAATAGTTATTGATTGCCCTTTTATATATTGTATTTGTACACTGGTTGATGATCTAAGGGAATATCCGATTAGGGCACGTCCTTAATGTTGGAGACTTTTCTGTGTCAATTGTAAATGCTTGCATTTGGGAATGACATGTGAGAATTATCAGATTAGTAGGCAATTAAATTTGCTCTACTGGCAGCATCATTATGGAGGATATGATGATGAAGTAGAGGAGAAAATTTTATCAATTACACTAGGGTCAGCCATGGAAAACATATAATATCATCTTAATAGGATGATTTAGTACTAAATCAATCATAAACAAGTTCTATCCACTCAATTAGAATCATATTCAACTTAACCCATAATATTGGAAGGAACCCTAACTTGAATTGGGGATTCATCTTCACAATTGGGGGAATTCTAGGGGACTCCATAGATGGAAGAATCCATGGATGAATAAGCTATCATACCTTGGATACAAAGCCCTCACAAAGCTTGGAAGACTGGAGGAATTTGACCTAGCTTGATTCTCTTCTTCTTTCTTGAGTTTTCTAGAGAGAGACTTTTCTAGAAGATGAACTTTGGGATCTTTTGGGGTTTTGGAAATAATGACTTAATTGGGGTGATTAAAGGCTTAAAATAGTTTATATAGATGTATAAAGTCTATACAAAATGACCCCACTTAATACTAACTAAAAAAGGAATTTCCTAATTTGGCCTCACTTAGGCAGCATGGGGCCAGGCACCACAACAGGGATAACGGGCCGTGGTCCACACAACAGGCTGTGGTCCTGCTCGTGGTTCATGGTCCAGTAGCTAGGACACAAGGACTTGGCCTCCAAAAGTCTAAGGCATGACCACGAGCCTTCACATGGCTCGTCGTGATGTGCCAACTTTAGGAAGCTACTGCGCAAGCTCCACGGACCAGTCCATGAGCCATGGTCCTCACCACTGGCCGTGGTGGTGTTAGTGAAGATGATGAAGTGCTTGCCAAGGTTGGGGCAGTCTTGGCCTTTGGCTTGGGCCTTGCCCCTATTCCTTGGTTCTTGCCCTCTAGTCTAGACTTGTTGCACCCTCACTTAGCCCTAGGTGGCGTACTAGACTATGGGGTGTTACAATATCTCCCTCTTGGCTTTATCCTCGATGCTATGAGGACTCACCAATCTTCAACTCCTTTCTTCTGCTAAACACCTAGCCTCAAAGATAGAACTCAATATCGCCGAACCTTACATTTGATAAGAATGTAGGTATGAGTATGCGTTAGTAAAAAATGTACTAAATATGATAGTTAGCATATCATCATAAGACCATAACATATGTGTTACGCCCTGAGCCTACACCCTGGATGTGGCTGACACTCGTGAACCATTGCTGGCCCCAAGCAAACCCTTGTGTAACGCCCTGTACGAAAAAAGTAAGACCTAGATAAGGCTTGACTGAATCTAGTAGGTTGAACTACAGCCTCACATGTTATTTTATGGTTGGAAACATGTTTAAATGATTAAAAATGGCTATTGAAGTTAGTTTAGTGACTTTAGAGGTCAAACGTCAAGAAACGACCATGACGTCCGGAAACTAGTCTTTGGTGCTAGTGTGGGTGCTAGTGTCTTGTCATGGTGTTTGGTGTGTTGTTTG
>JAJONS010063846.1:0-10976 GCA_029582315.1 Solanum tarnii x Solanum tuberosum
GGGGGGGGGGGGGGGGGGGGGTTAATAGGACCTTTGTTTAGTTAAGGTGTGTTTTTGAGATTTCGGTCATAAAAAGGTTTATTTCTTCTACCTCAATTGATGAGAAGGGATACACGGTGTGGACTACGATTTGTCGTTCCATCGATGGACCGACCAAAATTAGCTTGAGTTTGTTGTGGTTATCAACCTTATTCGGGATGAGACAAATGTGGCGGCACCACGCTGAGAGCCGCAGGTTGATGTGCCGCCTATGGGAGCTGACTTAGTAGATGTTGTGGAGCAGATGCAGGGTGATGATCCTTCCCTTCCAGCCCACACTGATGATGTCCCAGCCTTCTCATCTCAAGCCGTGAGTCGGGCTCCTAGCTCATCCAGATCCACCCCGCCTGTAGGAGCTAACATCTAATCTTTATTTTATGCACTTTTTAAAATTCTGAAACGAATTTTGAAAGACTTTATAAATCTTTAAATTGTGTTTTATGTATTTTTGAAGGTTAATTTAAGTTTGTTGTTTTATATTTTGTGTAGCATGTTTATTATGTATATTATTGAATTGTGTATCTAAATAGTTACATTGAGACCCTATTTATAGACACTACATTGAAATTCTTTTCCAACTAGGATTCCACATTTTTTTTTGATAAAATAGTATGTCAAAATGTAATAATTGGAAGACTATTTGAAAAGAAAAACACATCTATGTGATAATTTAAGAATATGTTTAATTCTGTTTGGAGACAAAAAAAAAGTAGCTTATTTACTATTCATACTTCGTTAATCACTCATGGATCCGACAACCCTAGTTGTGGAGTTTAGTTACCCATAATCATATGAACACAATTCATTGCTATGTGAGCATATGGATCCTCCAATGGCAACCCTGAGAACAAGCCCCTCGCTGTAAGCATCTTCATTAAGCTACTGGTTACCACAAATGTGTGTCCCGGAGGCAAAAGGGGTAAGATTAGAGGTCTATCAGAGTCAGCAATATTGACGTTGTCCCTGTAGTTGTCATGTAGTTGTGGGCCTGGTGGACCATGCACCCTCACTGCATCTCCCAATCGACCTCCCACTAGACTAAGGGGTCTTCACGGACCCCTTCATAGAATGGTCCGTGGTCATGACCACGACCAGTGGGAAGGCTCGTGGTCCTGCTTTAGTGGGGTGGGAGCTTGGAAAGTTAAGGGGAGCCACTGGTCAAGGGACCATGGGCCGTGGTGCCACTTACGGCTCGTGAAGAGGTGCCTTTTAATACATTCTTCTGAAAGTAACATATGCAATCCATAAAAGAATGGAAATAGGGACCACACCAGAGATATACGTACATAAAAATGTATTTGAATTATGAAGTCTTAGATTCAAATCTCAATTAATACCCAGTAGAACATTTTTGCATGAAGTGTCTAGGTAAGGGAAGAATGGCCTTTCAACAATACCACAATATGCCCAATATTCATAGGACCTTTACTTTCTAAGTAAATTATGAGTTCACACACAATCTTGTCAACATGCACAAGCCTTCGCAATATGCCCTTCAAGAGCTATGGGCCAACTCATCCAAAACATTTCACGTAAATAACTTTTCGAGAGAAAAATAAAGAATCCTATCCCTCATTCTTCCCTGCTCTGTCTGTTCACAATATAGCTTGTGTGTGAGCTCGAACTCGAACCTACAGACGGCCTCGTTCTCATCTCACAAATTCACTTATTATAAAATAGAGAAAATATTAGTTAACATAAATAACGAGAATAAAAAATATTTAGGTTATTACAGATCCATCACTAATCAGATGATCAATTTTTTTTTCAAAATTTTCAAAGAAATCTATGAACGGCTCGAACGTCCGTTTGAGGGAATTCTTTTTTTGATCCCTCGTATTTTTTCGAGATCTATTTGAAAAACTCATCCCCTTTATTTGAATTTCCTTTTTTTTTACTCATCATATTTCTACTCATATTAGAATGAAGTAAAGACATTTTTTGAAAAATCGGCTCGCTCAAACCGCCTTTAGGCGGTTTGGTTGCGTAGATCTCGAAAAAATACACAGTTTGAAAAAAAAAATCGCCTGAAACGGACATCCGAGGCCCAAATTTTGAAAACAACTTTTGTAAAGGATAATTAATAAAGAAGAACTAAAGAAGTAATTAACAAAATTTGTAAATGCAACTTAAATTTAAAGTTTTACATGAAATGATAAAATTCAACATTCAAGGAAATTTTAAAGACAATTTGAGCTTAGAGATAGAATTCAAGGAAATGATTCAAACTAATGTGTCCTAAAGTTGTTTACATCCCTACTTTATTCAAATAGGGAGAAACCAAGAGTCACAGTAAAACAACACTAGAATCACACCAAAACAACACTAAAATTGCACCGGAAAAGCCTCAAAACAGCAATCGAATTACACCAAAACAGTAGCTGTTGGATGGAGCAATGATGTTATTCCAGCTGCGAAGCGGTTGTCAAATATTGCTGTTATTGTTCCCAAATCTGGTGTAAGTTTGTGGGCTGATGATCCATGTGCAACAAGTTGCGAAGGACCAACTGAAGGATAGAGACAAGTTTGAGAATAAGAGGGCTAAGACATCAGGGAATGAATCCGGATAGCAAAAGAGTAATGCGAACCAGTCTTCTTTCCAACATAAGCAGAAAGGATCTGCTTCATTATCTGCTAGTGCACTTGCACCCAGAAACAAATGTGAGTACAATAGTTAGAATTCTCAGAACTGCAGAGCTAGACCTGCGCATTCATAATGTAGTAAGGCACAAGGGGGTACTAAGACTCCTGTATGTGCTAAGTGTGGTAGGAGCCACTCAGGGATGTGTCGTGATGACTCTACTAGTTGCTTTAAGTATGGCCAGAACGGTCATTTTATGAGAGAGTGTCCTAAGAGTAGACAGAGTAATGGTGATGGAGGCATTAAAGCCCAGTTTTGTTTAGTTACTCCACCAGATAGAGCTGCATCTAGATGAGCTACTTTAAGGGTAGACGGAGAAGGAAACCGTCTTTATGCTATCGCTAGTCGCTGAGAGCAAGAGGATTCACCAGATGTTGTCACTGTATGATCCAAGTCTTCAATTTTGATGTTCTTCCTAAGCAACTTCTTGAGCCTTCAGTGTTTCTACACCTGTTGGTGAGTCTATTCTAGTAGATAGAGTCTATCGTGATTGTCCCATTTTAGTCAATCACAAGAGTACCATGGCTGATTTAATTAAGTTAGACATGGTAGATTTTGATGTCATTCTTGGTATGGATTGGCTTCATGCCTGTTATGCATCAATTGATTATAGAACTCGAGTAGTCAAGTTCCAGTTTCTAGTGAACCAGTTATAGAAGTTGAAAAGTAGTTCAGCAATGCCTAAGGATCGTTTTATTTCGTACCTTAAGGCGAGAAAGTTAGTTTCCAAGGTGTGTGTCTATCACTTAGTCCGAGTTAATGACTCTAGTGTTGAGATACCTCCTATTCAGTCAGTTTCAGTAGTAAGAGAGTTTCCAGAAGTTTTCCCAGATGATCTACCCGGAGTCCCTCCTGAAAGAGAGATAGACTTCAGTATAAACTTTCTTCTAGATACTCATCCTATATCTTTTCCGCCATATAGAATGGCACCAGCAGAGTTGAGAGAGCTTAAAGAGTAGATGAAAGATCTTTTAGAGAAAGATTTTATTCGACCAAGTGTCTCACCTTGGGGCACTCCGGTATTATTTTTGAGAAAGAAAGATGGTTCCCTTATGATGTGCATAGATTACCGCCAGTTGAACAAGGTTACCATCAAGAACAAGTATTCTCTTCCAAGGACTGATGATTTATTCGATCAACTTCAGGGTGCCACATGTTTCTCTAAGATAGATCTCAGACCTGGCTACCATCAGTTAAGAGTAAGGGAATGTGATATTCCAAAGACAGCTTTCAGGACCCGTTGTGGTCATTATGAGTTTCTGGTCATGTCGTTCGATTTAACTAATGCACCTGTAGCGTTCATGGACCTTATGAATAGAGTATTCAAACCTTATTTAGATATGTTTGCTATCGTCTTCATTGATGACATACTAATCTATTCAAGGAATGAAGAAGATCATGCTAGTCATCTCAGAATAGTTCTTCAAACTTTGAAAGCTAAGGAGTTATATGCTAAGTTCTCTAAATGTGAGTTTTGTCTTGAGGATGTGGTGTTCTTGGGCCACATAGTTTCTGGTGATGAAATTAGAGTTGATACCCAAAAGATAGAGGCAATGTAGAATTGGCCTAGACCCACATCTCCAACTGATATTAGAAGTTTCTTGGGGTGGCTGGATATTATAGAAGGTTTGTCGAGGGATTTTATCTATTTCATCTCCTTTGACCAAGTTAATTCAGAAGACAATTAAGTTTCAATGGTCTGAAGCTTGTGAGAGAAGCTTTCAGGAATTGAAAAAGAGGTTAACTACTGCCCCCGTTTTGACCTTACCAAAAGGTACTCAAAGTTTTGTGGTATATTGTGATGCATCTAGAGTTGGTTTGGGTTATGTGTTAATGCAGAATGTCAAAGTTTAGCTTATGCCTCCGGACAGTTGAAAGTTCATGAGAAGAATTACCCAACCCATGACTTAGAGTTGGCTGCTGTAGAGTTTGCTTTGAAATTATGGCGTCATTATCTTTATAGTGTTCATGTGGATGTGTTCACCGATCACAAGATTCTTCAGTATGTGTTTAGTCAGAAATAGCTTAATCTCAAACAAAGGAGGTGGTTAGAATTACTCAAGGATTATGACATAAGTATTCTTTATCACCCAGGTAAGGCTAATATTGTTGTTGATGCCTTGATCATGTTGGCTATGGGTAGTACCACCCATTTTGAGGAAGATAAGAAAGAGTTAGCAAAAGAGGTGCATAGACTTACACAATTAGGAGTTCGACTAATGGATTCCACAAAATGAGGAGTAGTGGTGATGAATAGGGCTGAATCACCATTAGTGTCAGAAGTAAAAGAGGAGCGAGACCAAGATCTTATTCTGCTTGAATTAAAGGCAAGTGTTCCTAAGCAAAAAGTGATGGATTTTGAACAAGAGGGAGATGGTGTTTTGAGGTATCAAGGTAGATTGTGTGATTGATTTCAAGGTTAATTGTGATGATCACCTACCTCTTAGTGAGTTTGCCTAGAATAATAGTTACCACTCTAACATCCAGATGGCTCCTTATGAAGCCCTTTTATGGGAAAAGATGCAAATCTCCTTTTGGATGGTTTGAAGTTGGTGAAGCAGGGCTGATAGGACCAGATTTAGTTCATCAAGTTATGGAGAAGGTGAAAGTAATTCAAGAAGGGTTGAAAACGGCGCAGAGTCATCACAAATCCTACACTGATGTTACGAGAAAGGAGTTAGAGTTTGAAGTAGATGATTGGGTATACTTGAAAGTTTCACCCATGAAAGGTGTTATGAGATTTGGTAAGAAGGGGAAGATTAGTCCCCGGTAATTGGTCCTTACAGAAGATTGAAAAGGGTAGGTAACGTAGCTTATGAGTTGGAGCTACCACAAGAGTTAGCCGCGGTTCATCCGATCTTTCACATCTCCATGTTGAAGAAGTGCATGGGTGATACTTTGTTAATTATACCAATCAAAGATATTAGGATCAAAGATAGCTTATCTTATGAAGAGATTCTTATTCAGATTCTAGATTTCCAAGTTCGCAAGTTGAGAACAAAAGAGGTAGCATCAATCAAAGTTACTTGGAAGAACCTGTTTGTTAAGGAAGCTACTTGAGGAGCTAAGGAAGATATCAAGAAGAGATAACCACATCTCTTCGAATCCAGAGAAGTTCCGAATTTAGGTACTAATCCTTTCTTAGTAGTTATTTTTAAGATGGCATGTTGTTTTGCATTTGCTTGTGGGTGCTTGAACTGAATGTTGCATGTTACACCCTTAGCCTAGTAAGAGTAATCTCATTCGAGGACGAATGTTCCCAAGGAGGAGATATTTTAACATCTCGCAAATTGAAATAAATAGGAAGAAACCAATAATTGGAAATAGTCATTTTTGGAAAGATGGAAAATCTAGAAATTTACTTAAGTTAGGAAAAAGTGAGTTTTCGATCAACTTCAAATGGCAATAACTTCTAGTTCAGGATGAGTTAAAAGCACTTCCAGACATGGTAGGAAATCTCTTGGAATAATCTTTCCAACGCCACTGAGTTTGCAGGATTTCAAGTTCGTATGAGTGAGTTATGCCCTTTGGAAGTTGGGTTGTTCAAATAAGGAAATGTCCAATCCGGATTTTTGAAGGGTATTTCAGTCTTTTCCTTATCCAATTAATTCAATTTGTTTTAGTGAATTAATTAAGGGTCTAAATTGAACTTGGTCATCTTTACATTTTTGTAAAAGAGTTAGGGTTTTAGAGAAGAGGAGAAAAGAGAAGGAGAAGCAAGGAAATCGTCAAGTTCATCAAGTTTTGATTGTGGAATTCGTCGGGGGTGATCCCTACAAGATATGTGAGCCTGTCATAGCGTTGGGTTCGTTCACCCACACGCCAAACATGTTAGTTCAGTGTGAATTTGTCATAAAATAGTTTGGAAAGTTAATGTTTTGATGTGTATTCTTGAAATTGATATTGTTCTTGAGTTGGGCTGAAATTGAGAAGTTCATTATGTCAAGTTATTCAGTGAGTTCGAGTTAGGTTCCTAGGTACAATTGTTGGGTATTTGTTTCTAAAAAGAATTTGGGAAAAAGAACCGAATTTGGGTGAGTTGGGGCTGGAAAACGAAGAAGAAATTTCATCGGTCGAATCTGGGTAGTGGTGGCGCGTCGCAGAGCTGGTCTCCAGAACTTGGCAAAATTACTTCGCATCGCGGAGCTGTCACGGATCGTTCTGCCTCAGAATTCATTTTTGAAACTAAATTTTAAATGTCTCTCCGCGTCACGGACCCACCCTCAAATATTGATATTTTGATATTTTCTCATGTTTAGCTATCTAAATTTATTCCTAAACATCATGAGATCTTTCCTATCACAAATCACGATCCTTAAATCCATAATTCAATTCAAGGAAAGTTAAGAGTCAAGTCAAGAGAAGTTAAGAGTCAAGTCAAGAGAAGTCAAGAGTTAAGTTAAGAGAAGTTCATAAAGTTTTCCAAAAGTCTTTAACAAATGTTTTAACTTTATTTAAAGACTTGAGTTTTGAGTCTTGAGTTGAGTTAAGAGTAAAGTTTGAAGTGCATTTCTTCAAAAGAGTATATCGGGACTATGTATTCTCAAAGAATAAATGTTTTCACATTTAAACAAGAAAGGAAACCTCGATTTCCAAAGGGCCTTCGGGCTAGTTTTCAGAAAAGAGTAATCATTTTTTAAATAAAGCAAGAGGGGAAACTTTGATTTCCAAGATAGCCTTTAAGCTAAGTTTTTGAGCACTAATCTCAAATCACAGAAGAAGTTTGTTTTAAACTTAAAGAGCTAGTATCATATTTTTTGGAGTAGTATTGAGCACCGATATGGTGGAGCGTTCAGAGAACCCCCAGCCGCCATAAACTATGTAGCCATCATGGGTAGAAAAGGGTCATACTTTTTAGATGAACCCTTAATGGTTTTTAACATAAACTAGTGGATCCACTTAGTAGTTCAGGTCATATACCCTTGGCAAGGTATATGATACCTTGGCAGCGTGAGGTAACACACTGTATCATCACTATAGCTCTTAAGTGATGGTTGTCGGTTAGAGAAACTCCCACTAAGTTATTTGTATTCTTATGTACACAGTTATTTGTAGTTTTACATTTCAGAGTTTTAGTGTATCTTTGCATACACCCAGAGTTGACATCATGTTTTAAATAGCTTTTCTTTATATTGCACTTGGTTTAAAAATGCTTTATATTGTAATGAGTTTAGTTATGTTGAGTTGAGTTGAGCCAGGTAAGTTCTTCAGTTTTCTTTCAGCTTCTTTTCAAGCTTAAGTTGTGTTTAGCATTCCAACTCGCACACTCGTACATTTAATGTACTGATGCCAATTGACCTACATCTTATTATGATGCAGACGCAGGTAATCAGGATTAGCATCCAGCACATCGTTGATCCAGTTAAGCTTCAGAGTTGTTGGTGAGACTCCTTGCATTCCGGAGGATCCCCCTTTTTCATTACTTTATCATTTTAGCTCATTAGGATGTCGTGGGCCTGTCCCGACATCCATCTCAGTTGCTTTAGAGGATTTATAGATAGTCAGTCAGCTGTTAGTTCATTCGTCATCATTTTCTTATTGGCTTATGTTCATATTTGAGTTGCCATTTTAGCTAAGTTAAATGTTTATTTTTAAAACAATATGAGTTCAGTTTGAGACATGTTGAGTTATCTTGTATTTGGATTCTCTTTCTTATGTCTAGGTCTTCCGCTGAGTAAGTAAGCCAAGCCAAGGGTTCACTTGGGTCCAACAATGGTTATCGAGTGTCGGCCACGTCTAGGGTGTAGGCTCGGGGAGTGACAGTACAGGTTGCGTTGGGGAGGAGGCAGCCCTCGACCTTCGAATTCTCGGGTACTTGGCTACTTTCACAACCTTCACTTTGATGAAAGCTGGTCGTGAAATCAAGAGGTCATATTTTTACAGGGTTCTCTTAAGCGAACCATGGGTCACAATTGTGATGATCGTATAAGTGACCCTAGACTCGTTAAAGCAAGTTCTGAGAGCCTTTTGTCTGATATTTTGGGGTTTTGCCCCGTTTTCTCCTATTTATAGTTTTGATAAATCCTTGGAAGCGATTTTTAAAAAGGATTCTCGTGCTAAATCTTTTGGGTAAGTGTTTGTAACCCTAAAGTTTCAATTCTCTCTTATCAATTGTGGTTTTTAACATAAAAATTGGAATTTTTTATTGGCAAAGTGAAAGGTTTTAAAGAACTTGAGTTTTGAAGTAAAATGATGATTATGAGCTATATTCTAATCCGTTTTTGAAATGATTTTCACTGATGAGTTCAAAATGTCTTGGATAACATATTTATGTAACGAGTTTCAGATTCAAACCTTATTTTTGGAATCGAGGTTTTGAGACGATTTGACTCATTGTAACGACCTGCTCCTGTTGTTATGGAAAAGCCAATGGGGAAGGAATTCGGGCCAGAAAACTTCTGAGTGGTAACTTGAAAATTTCTAGCCTAGGCCAAATTCGGACGGAATCTAAGTCAGGTTAGATCTAGAGAAATATGGTAATGAATGGGGAATTTAATTATAAATTTGATCACATGAGTGGATAGCCAAGACATTAAGAAGCCTGTATTGCTTTACGGAATCGAATGCGGGCGAATATAATGCCCAAAACTAATCTTGGCATGAAAGAGTAGTTTTAGAATGTCCTGGTTTGAAGGTGTGTTGTGAAATAGGAGCTTGAAACTTAAATTCCAAGTTTCTGTCTTCGTGCAAGCCACCAAGACGGGATTAATCCCACCAGGGCGGAGACGTTGTGGCAGGTTAGAGTCCGTTGTGGCGGAACAGTCCCTACTTAAGTCAGGGAAAAACCCCAATTTCGTTATTTTCTACAAAACTTCATTTTTAAGAGCCAAGGGATGACCCAGGGCGATTCTTGACTGTTTTTCACGATTCATATCCTAAAGGTAAGTTAATTACTCCCCTAATCCGTATTTCGATTCCTAGAACTTAGAATCTTGGGTAATTATCGTTAGGGGACGGTTTTGGCCTGAAGTTGATAGTGGAAAAAACCCTAATTGAACATTAGGATCATGGGTTTGGTCTTGGGTTGATAAGTTTGTTATAATCCAGGTAAATTAGACCTTGTTTATTGATCCTTGCATTAATTACTTGTTTATAGACCAAGAACAAGTTGAAAGACTTCAGAAAGGGAAGGCTCAAGCGTCTTAAGAGTATTCAGGCTTGGTTTCGAGGTAGGTGATGGTTTGATTTTCTGTTGTGTGATATATTCTTGTTAATTACTTCCTTATATGCATGCATGCATGTGAATGGGAAATACAATCTATCTAATGAAATGATTATGTGGGAACAATTACATGCCATGAACCTATTACTTGATTGTATGAGTATGAGCATTGTCCATTATGGGTGTGATTGTGATTGTAGCTTTGCTAACTAGATCGGGTGTCACGTTCCGATACATATATTAAATCGGGTGTCACATTCCAATACATATATTGGACTAGGTGTCACATTCTGACACATGTATATTGGATCAGGTGTCACGTTCCGACACATTAACAGTTTGGGTGTGGGTTCAATTAGAGGACCACTTGTGATTATTATGTTCATGTTTACTTTTCATTGGAATTGGGAAATAATATGTTGCTTCTAAAATGATAACTGAATTATGAATTTTGTATATGTGTGCTTACTGTGTCGTAATTGCTGATACACATTGTGCTTACTAGAGTAGCCGTGTGATCCAACCAGTTCACCGTGGTTTCGTGTACTGATACTGCACTTGCTCTTTTTTTGTTAAGTATAGGGCATCTTCAGGCGGCAACTGACAGACATCAATTAGGAGATTATTGATTGCATCTGAATTCGAGGGTAAGCCAGTTTTTTCAGGCTGCCATGGATCCTTCTTTTGTTTAGTCCATTTTTTTTGGACTCAGACTATCTATTTAGGCTGTTATGTATAGTTTTCGGGGTTGCACCCCCTTTTTCTCTAGACTTGTTGGTCAAACAGTGTTTTGGTACGATGACTTTCAGTTCTAGGGGTTGAATTTCCGCAATAGTTATTTGTTAGACCTTTGGAGTTTATGGAAACCCCGTATTTTAATTAGTCATTTAAACTTGCATCCGTATCTTTAAATGCTTAGTTTTCGTTAAATTGTTTAGTTGGGTTATTGAAACGACCCCAAAAATGCCCGAAAATGTGCTTCGGAAACACCTATAATTGTAATTTCCATATATCTCAAAATTCGTGCATGATTTCAGAAATTCGACTTCATATTCTTATTCAGGGGGTCAAATTGAGTGGGAAATGAGTCTAACCCAAATTTTAGAGCAACCGTATCAAAATCCGAAATTTCCA
>JAJONS010063847.1:0-11331 GCA_029582315.1 Solanum tarnii x Solanum tuberosum
CAAACCAGTGACAAAATCCATATTAATCATATCCCACTTCCAAATTGGAAGTTCTATACGCTGCATATAACCTCCAGGCTTCTGGTGCTCTACTTTAAGTTGTTGACAATTTGGACATTGAGCGACAAATTGTGCAATGATCTTCTTCATGTCACCCCACCAATACACTTCTTTCAAGTCATGATACATTTTTGTTGATCCCGGATGTACATAATATCTTGAATGATGTGCTTCCGTCATAATTCTCCTTCTTAGTCCATCTATGTTAGGTACACACAATCTGTTTTGGCATTGAAGTACTCCCTCTTATGTAAGCACAAATGTCTTTGTCATACCTTGTTGTACATCCTCCTTAAGCTGTAATAGGATAGGATCCGTGTACTGCTTCTCTTTCACCTCCGCTGCAAATAAGGATTCTGCAGCATTTTGCACAATAACTGCTTCATCTGGAGATTCAAGAAGGAGAACCCCCAAGCTAGCTAATTGACATAGATCTTTAGTTATTTGCTGCCTTCCTATGGACCGCTCATAAGTGCTTGCCATCATTTTTTGACTTAAAGCATCAGCTACAGCATTTGCCTTCCCGGGATGATACAAGATATCAATGTCATAATCTTTTAATAACTCAAGCCATCTTCGTTGCCTCAAATTCAGATCCTTTTGCTTAAAGATGTATTGCAAACTCTTGTGATTAGTATATATATCAACGTGAACACCATACGAGTAGTGGCGCCATATCTTCAAATCAAACACAACTGCTGCTAGCTCTAGATCATTGGTTGGATAGTTTTACTCATGTGACCGCAACTGCCTTGAGGCATAAGCTATCACCTTACCATGCTGCATCAACACACATGCTAAGCCCACTCCCGATGCATCACAATACACTACGTACCCTTCTGTGCCTTATAGAAGTACCAATACAGGTGTAGAAGTCAATTTATTCTTCAGTTCTTGGAAGCTTCTTTCACATGAATCGCTCGACTGGAACTTGACTTCTTTTTGTGTTAGTTTTGTTAATAGTGCGGAAATAGAATTAAATCCTTCAACAAACCTTCTATAATAACCTGCTAGCCCAAGGAAACTACGAACCTCCGTAGGTGTTGTAGGTCTTGGCCAGTTCTTCACAGCTTCTATCTTTTGGGTATCAACCCTTACTCCTTCATGAGATACAATATGACCCAAGAATGCCACATATCTTAACCAAAACTCACATTTAGAGAACTTTGCGTACAACTTTCAATCACGAAGAATCTGTAACACCTGCCGCAAGTGATTAGCATGTTCCTCTTCAGATCTTGAATACACCATAATGTCATCTATAAATACTATCACGAACACATACAAAAATGACTTGAACACCCTATTCATCAAATCCATAAAAGCTGCTTGTGCATTTCTTAGCCCAAATGACATAACTAAAAACTCGAAATGACCATACCGTGTTCGAAAAGCCGTCTTGGGTATATATTGATCTCTGACCCTCACTTGGTGATAACCCGACCTCAAATCAATTTTTGAAAAGCACTTAGCACCTTGTAAATTATAAAACAAATCATCAATTCTTGGGAGAGGATATTTGTTCTTAATCGTTACCTTATTCAACTGTCGGTAATCAATACACATTCTCAATGAGCCATCTTTCTTGCGTACAAATAAAATTGGTGCTCCCCAAGGGGACATACTAGGCCTTATGAATCCTTTTTCTAACCAATCATTTAATTCTTCCTTCAACTCCCGTAATTCTGCCGGGGCCATTCTATATGGAAGAATGGAGATAGGTTGAGTATTTGGAATTATATCAATACCAAACTCTACTTCTCGTTCTGGAGGCAAACTTGGAAGATCTTCAGGAAATACATCAGGAAATTCATTAACCACCGGAACAGATTGAAGAGTTGTGGATCTGCATCTATATTTCTTACTCTTAGTAAATGGCATATGTAGCCTTTGGACATCATCTTCTTCGCCTTAAAATAAGAAATAAACTTACCTCTTGGTGCCCCAATATTACCTTTCCATTCAAGGACTGCCTCTTTTGGAAAATGGAAATGCACCATCTTAGTTCGGCATTCTACTGTAGCATAACAAGAAGCTAACCAATCCATACCCATTATGACATTAAAATCAACCATTTCTAGTTCAACAAGGTCAGCTAATGTATTACGACCACAAGCAGTTATTATGCACTTTCGATAGACTCTTCTAACTATAATAGTGTACTGGTAGGATCACCCGGCTATCCCACTAAGGTCAACATACATAAGTTATTACAACAATATAATCACATGCATATATCAAACATATACAATATTATCAATATTTACGAACAAGGCGCAATTTCACATTTCTCAAGATGCACAGTTTTATCAAATCATTGGTCCTCTTATGGAACCCAAACTGTTAGCATACTGGAACGTGGTAGTCGATCCAATAATTATGCTAGAACGTGGCAACCGATCCTATAGTTATGCCGGAATGTGTCAATTGATTTATTCAACAAGCCACAATCACAAACACAAGTATATTCTCAAAATCATCCAAACAAGTCATGATTCATGGAATTCATCATTCGTATGTTCTCATTTACGATTAATGTGATCAATAATGCAACATTCCCATACATATATATATCATAATGAAGCAAGAACAAACATACATCACACAATCATAAAATCACTACCATCACCTACCTCGAAACAAGCTTGAAACCCTAAGAAACTTGATCCTTCCCTTTTCGGATTTGTTCCACTTGTTCTTGATCTACAAATAATATAATAACACGAGAATCAATAAACAATCACTAATTACCGAAATTACTAACCATTCTGACAACTCTAGATCATACCCATGATCCAAAGTATCCAATTTAGGGTTGTTTCCACCATAATTGTTGATCAAAATTCCTCCCCCATCGATAATTACCCATTAGATTATGTTCTACGGATCGAAAAATGGATTCAGGGATTAAAAGTTTACCTTTAGCCTTAGGAATAGTGGAAAACTGTCAAGAATCGCCCGGGTTCATTCCTTAGCTCCAAAAATTGAAAAGTGCAAAATAAGGACGTTTAGGGGTTTATTTACGACTTTAAGTCGCGTTAGGCCCGCCACAATGACACCCACCCGGCTACAGCGGCCCCGCCCTAGCGGAAAAAATCCCACCCTAGGAGCTTGCACGGAACCAATGAGCTATTTTAATAACTCCAAGACCTTCATTTCACAACACACATTTAACCAACGACTCTCAGAAAATATCGTTCACGCTAAGATCGATTCTGGGAGTTCTATTCACTCAAATTCAATTCCGTAAAGTCGTACGAGTTCCTTAACAACTTCTCTATCAACTAATGTAATCAAAATCATATTTAAATCACCCGATGTTTACCAGATTTTGTAACACCTTAATGACTCTGATTTCATCCAATTCTAGACTAGGTTGGGAAATTTCAAGGTACTACGAAAATGTTTTTCGACTGAAAATTATTCCCCGTTAGCTTTTCTATAACGACGAAACATGGTCGTTACAATAAATACACAATTACCCATCACTCATCCACGAGTGACAAACTTAAGAAAAATAGGCTAATGAAGGAATGGTGTAGTAGCTGAATCGACGAACAATTGAGGATACTTGTTTCGCATATCCTTCTCGGTTTCCCAAGTGGCTTTCTCAATTGGATGATGCTTCCATTGAACTTTCATGTATTTAATCTCCTAGGTCCTCAACTCCAAGACATTACGATCAAGGATTGCAATCGGTTCCTCCTCATATTGGAGGTCTTTCTCTAACACAATTGAGTCCCACTTAATGATATATTCTCTGTCACCATGGTATCTCTTCAACATGGACACGTGGAATACCGGATGAACTCCTAATAGGTTAGGAGGTAAGGCCAATCTATACGCTACCGGACCTACACATTCAAGACCCTCAAAGGGACCACTGCATTGCGGACTTAGGTCACCTTTCTTGCCAAACCTCAGCACCCCATTCATTGGTGATACCTTAAGAAGAACATTCTCATCGGTTTGAAACACTATGTCTCTTACCTTATAATACGCATACTTCTTTTGTCTACTCTGGGCTGCGAAAAGCTTATGTTGAACACTCCTCACCTTATCTTGAACATCCTTCACTAAATCAACCCCCAAAGGTTTCACATCTTCCGCCTCGAACCATCCTATGGGTGATCTACATCCCCTCGCATAGAGTTCCTCAAATGGTGCCATAGCTATGCTAGAGTGATAACTATTATTATAAGAAAACTCACGCAAAGGCAAGAACTTATTCCAATGTCCTCCACAATCAATCACACATGCCCTCAATATGTCCTCTAACACATGGATGGTCACAACCCGAGGTACCCCTACGACGCGGGCACGGGACCTAGGATCACTGGTGACCCAAAGCTAACCCTGCTGGCATGACATGACCATACTATGATAACAAAACTGATGCGGAAACTTAAATATCATAAAAATGAAAGTGATGGGGAATACCCATATACTAAAACTGAATATATCAAAACTAAGAGTTAAATACAAAAGAAATATCAAACTCAAATACTAAGCTGAATCTACTATGTCTGAAATAAGTCTCTAAATTGACTAGAAATGTTGGGACATGCCCCAACTAGATCTATAAAAATTGAAACTAAAGACTAAAAGCAATAAAGATAAACAGGTCGCTAGTCCTCGAAGAATGAGGACTCACTACTGATGTTGCTGAACTAAAGATCAGAAACCCATCTATGAGTGATTTGACTACTTAGGACCTGAACCTACATCACGGGATGATGTAGCTGATGAGTCTACAATTAGGACTCATTTAGGGCTTTATTTTGATAGATTTAGTGTCCTCAAATGCATATTTTGTCTCAATAGCTGATATAAATCCTTAAGTTTCAGGTATTTGAATTGAGAGACAAAGCATAGACGCTATCAAGAAAAAAAGGAACAAGGCGGCTGAAAGAACGAAAAAATGAAGGCATGAGGATCACCTAATGCATTAGGCGAGCAACCGAATGGCCTTAATATCTCCTAATGTTCCAGTGTGCTAAGCCTTCAAGGCAAAGATCATGTTGGCGATAAAAGGGAGTAGTCGGTGAGTCGCCGAACAGTTCAGCGAAGCAGCACCATATCACCCAATGATTTAAAATGCAAAGATGCTAAAGGCAAAAGCTAGAAGGCAATGAACCAGACCAAAGGGCGGATCTCCGAGTGTATCTGTGATCCCGACTAACTGCGCGGAGTGTTCTTCACAGCAAAAAATTTCAAAAACTTGAAATACCCATTTAAATCTGTAGCTTAGTAGTGAATTATTATTGAATTTTTAGACATTTTTCTGTTCTTAGAGTTTTTGGAAGACATTGTTCTTGATATTTGAAGATTTGAAGGTTTACAATTTCAAGAAATTGCAAGTGGGTCTTGAAGAATCTTCATCCTTGACGTGTTTAAAGACATATTCTATCATACCCATTTGATGGAAACACTTTTTGGTATCGATTTCCCTCTCTTTATCATGTGTAGCTGAAACTCCAATTCTTGGGGTGTGATTATGTGAATATGGGTTAAATTTATTGTTGGGTATTGCTCATTGATAGTCTATTTCCTGTTTAAATGTGATTTTGTTTACTAGTTATGTTTGAATCTAATGGGATTGTAGTTGCAAATACTATTTCATCTTCGTGTTTTTGGATTGCTCGAGATAGAGGTTTTAAAACCAAAACTACTAAATCGATAGCCTGTGGTTATTGGGTCGTCGTGGGTTCAGCTCGAGAGAGTGAATCCTAGACCTTCTCCCACACATTTATCTCAAGGGAGTGAATGAGCTAAGGCGAAGATTGTGCTTAATTGCTACAAATCGGTGTTCGAGAGAAACCGATTTGATTCGGGGTAAATTGTTCGAGGGAAAATTTACCCCCACTAAAGTGTAGCTTAGTTACAAATCCTTAGCAATTTACTATCAATAACATTTACACAATTGTTTATTTCAGCCCATATTCCAATCACATCCCAAGAATCCCGTTTTCCTATTTCGTATCTTTATACAATAATTGATGTAAATCCTTAAGTTTTAGGTGTTTGAATTGAGAGACAAAGCATAGACGCTATCAAGCAAAAAAGGAACAAGGCGGCTGAAATAACGAAGAAATGAAGGCCTGAGGATCGCCTAATGAATTAGGCGAGCCTGCGAATGGCCTTAATCTCTCCTAATATTCTAGTATGCTGAGCCCTAAAGGAAAAGGTCACGTTGGCGATGAAAGGGAGCAGTCGGCTCGTTGCCGAACAGTTTTGCGAAGTAGCACCATATCTCCCAATAATTCAAAAGGCGAAGATGCTGAAGTCAAAAGCTGAAAGGCGATGAACCAGACCAAAGGGTGGATCGTCAAGTGTATCGGTGATCCCGACTAACTGCGCCGAGTGATCCTTCCCAGCAAAATTTTTAGAAACTATAAATATCCATTTTAATCTGTAGATTAGTATCAAATTATTATTGAATTTTTAAACATTTTTCATTTCATAGAGTTTTTAAAGACATTGTTCTTGAGCTTTGAAGATTTGAAGGTTTACAATTCCAAGAAATTGGAAATGGGTCTTGAAGAATCTTCATCCTTGACTTGTTTAAAGACATTTTCTATTGTACCCATTTGACAAAAACACTTTTTGGTATCGATTTCTGTCTCTTTATCATGTCTAGCTAAAACCCCAATTCTTGGGGTGTGATTATGTGAATATGGGTTAAATAAACTGTTGGGTATTGCTCATTGATAGTCTATTTGCTATTTAAATGTGATTTAGTTTAGTAGTTGTGTTTGAATTTAATGGGATTGTAGTTGCAAATACGATTTCATCTTCGTGTTTTTAGCTTGCTCAAGAGAGAGGTTTTAAAACCAAAACTACTAAATTAATAGCCTATGGTTATTGGGTCGTCGTGGATTTAGCTCGAGAGAGTGAATCATAGACCTTCTCCCACACATTCAGCTCGAGAAAGCGAATGGGCTAAGGCGAAGGTTGTGCTTAATTGCTGCAAATCAGTGTTCAAGAGAAACCAATTTGATTCAGGGTAAATTGTTCGAGAGAAAATTTACCCCCACTAAGGTGTAGCTTAGTTACAAATGTTGAGGGATTTACTATCAATAACATTTACCCAGTTGTTTATTTTAGCCCATATTCCAATCACATCCCAAGAATCCCGTCTCCCTATTTTGTATCTTTATAATTTTGCTATTTGTGTTTATTAGTTGAATGCATACCTCCAATGATAATTGGCATTCGTGTCACTTCTTGATTTAGTATGCTTTTACTCGTAAATATTTATATCTATGATTGACTAGAACATAATTTTACTTTTGTACTTGATTCTCGATTACTAACTGCTCCATTGGGACTCGACCCAAACCCATTCGGTTAGGTTATATTACTACACGTGATCGTTGGCACTTAAACTGGAAGTAGTGTCCTGATACGTGAAATCAGTAGCGCAAAGTATGCGTCAGTACTTGAAAGGTACTAAGCATATAGGATAGAGTAAAACTGAAATAAACATATAACTGAATAAGCAATAAAGTAAGAGCACAATCTGAACATGATTTAGATACTGAATACTGAGCTAACTAAATGCAATGACCAATTTATAACATGCTGATACAGAATACTGACTGTACTGAAATGTGGTCAATGCAATGGAATCTGACTTAACGGTGGGAGCTACTAATAACCAATAATAAAACCACATAAGCTAAATGTGGAATCCGATGTATATACCCCATCGAGATGACCCAATATACCCTCCAGAGGTATAAAGTCATACTCGCATTATCACTAAAATGATGCCCATAGAGGAGACTTACAAACTACGTGGCTCGTAGTTCTGGGACTATATGGGTGACTGACCCTACTCAAACTCGGTATTAAGCTACTCCCAACAGATTAGGTGACTAACACATTATGATTGAATTTTTGTATTATACTGGATAGGTGAAACTGACATGCAAACTGAGAATGAGCAAGAATATACTAATAATGACACATTCGCAAACTCAGGCATGTATGTCTGAAATAACTGAAATATCTGGTCTAGCATGTGTAATACATGAACTAATGAAATACATAACTAGGGTTCTGAAATTCATGCAAGAAACGACGTACTAACATGACAATTTGATTTGGAACATTTATATAACTAATTCATGATAATCTGTTGAAGTTCTAGAAACCCTAGGTCTAGTTATAATAAGGGAATCAAGAATCTGACTGAATTCTAAGGACCTAATGGGATAAAGGAACCCACCGGTAAAATCCCACATACCTGGTGATGAATTCCACAGAGAAATCATTCAATTTCGGGGTTGGAACTGATGGAATCTTGTTGCGTTCTTGAACTAGGATTACCTCGTTTTTCTTCTCAAGCTCTACTTTTTCTACGTTTTGATTAATGATTTGACTTAGGTAAGTTCTAGTTATGTTTCTAGGCTTAAACTGACTAAAACCTCATAATTTAGGATCTAAACGACGTAGTCTAGGGGTCAAACAAATAAGGAAAATACCAAAAAACCCTTGACTTAATTGCTGTCAGAGTCATTGACGGACGGGGCCAACGAACAGTCGATCGACCGACGGTCCGTGCTGGTCAACAGTCATTCGTGACTGAAAGTTGGTCCTTGGGGATCCGATCCACGAATGCGGACCACGGTCCGTGGTCTGACCTACAGCCCGTGGGTCGACCCTTCATCAAATTTCTGGGCTATGTTTTGGGGGAAGTTTCAGGTGTGAACCACGGACCACAAACACAGGCCGTGGGTGGCGAATATGAGTCGCACCTGCAACTTCTGAAATCTGCAATCTGGTCTGTTTTGGATACGGGGTGTTACATGGATAGTCCTCTCAGATTTCCCATCTGTCAACAGATGAAAAGCGGTACTAAAAGTGAGTTGTGTGCCCAATTCATCATGTAGTTTCCTCCAAAAGTTGAATATAACTGCGCACCATGTTCTGAGATAATAGAAAGGGGCACCCCATGCAACCTCACTATCTCTTTCACATTAATTTTAGCCAATTGTTCAACATTATACTCTATTCTTACCGGAATAAAATGGGCTACTCAAGTAGAATCAAACTTCTCCAAAGTCTTGGGAAGACCAACCACAAAATCCATGGCTATCGTTCCCACTTCCATTCCGGAATTGGAATTCTTTGAAGAAAACCTGTAGGCCTTTTATATTCATACTTCACTTGTTGACAATTTTGACACTTGACCACAAACTCCGCTATATCCTTCTTCATGCCCGGGCACCAATAAATTTGCTTCAAATTTCGGTACATCTTGGTCACACCCGGATGAATAGAATATTGCCAACCATGGGATTCAATCAATAACTTTTGAATCAAATCATCAACTCGAGGAACACAAATCCTCTCCTTAAAACTAAGCACACCTTCCGCATCAAGAGTGGTCTCTTGTGCCTTACCTATCGTAGTCTTTTTCTTAAGCTCGTTCAAATTTTCATCCTTAAATTGCATGGCCTTTATCTCTTCAATGAATGTGGCCATCACTTCAATGCTAGCTAACCCCTACCTTTTTCTGAGATGCCCAAATGCATGAATTTAGACTCCAAGGTCTGAATTTCCTTAGCCAAAGGTCGCTTGGTTACACTCAAGCAAGCTAAACTAGCCATACTTACCGCTTTCCGACTCAAAGTGTATGCCACTACATTTGCCTTGCCCGGATGGTATTGAATGGTAATATCATTGTCCTTAAGTAACTACATCCACCTTCGTTATCTCAAATTCAGATCATTTTGAGTGATCACATGCTATAAACTACAACGATCTGTAAATACCTCACACTTAACGTCATAGAGGTAATGCCACTAGATCTTAAAAGCAAACACTACCACTGCCAACTCTGAATCACGTGTTGGGTAATTCCTCTCATGCACCTTCAACTGACGCGAGGCATAAGCCATAACATTCTTATCATGCATCAACACAGCACCCAAGCCAGAATGTGAAGCATCAAAATAAACAATAAAATCTTTACCTTCCGCCGGTAATGCTAAGATGGGTGCGGTGGTCACGATAGTCTTCAGCTTTTGAAAGCTCTCCTCACATTTTTCAGTCAATTCAAATGGTATCTCCTTTTTGGTCTAATTTGTCAAGTAAGTGGCAATAGAAGCAAAGTTCTTCACAAATCGATGCTAATAGCTAGCGAGCCCCACAAAACTCCTAACTTCCGTCACAGAGCTAGGCCGAACCCAATTATTAACCACCTCAATCTTTTGGAGATCTACCATTACCCCTTCTTTTGAAACTACATGTCCCAAATATGCAACCGAAGTCAACCAAAATGCACACTTAGAAAATTTAGCATATAACCTTTGTTTCCCAAGAACACCCAGAACAATACGAAGATGGTCGGCATGCTCTTCTTCACTTTTTGAATAGACCAAAAAATCATCAATATGGACTATACCAAACGAATTAAGGTATGGTTTGAACACCCCATTCATCAAACTTATGAAAGTTGCAGGCGCGTTAGTGAAAACAAAAGACAAAAAACAAAAACTCATAGTGCCCATAGCGAGTTCTAAACGTCGTCTTGGGCACGTCCTCTGGCCTAATTTTCAATTGATGGTAACCAAATCCTAGATCAATCTTGGAGAAAACTGTTGCACCTTGCAATTGGTCAAAAATATCATCTATTCGAGGCAAGGGATACTTATTTTGAATAGTAACCCTATTCAATTGCCGGCAATCTATACACATTCTTATGCTACCATCATTTTTATTAAAAAAACAAAACTGGAGTGGCCCATGGGGAAGCACTAGGACAAATAAATCCCTTATCAAGAAGTTCTTGAATTTGCGCCTTAAGCCCTCTTAATTCTGCCGGAGCCATGTGATTTGGAGGGATGGAAAAGGGACGAGTACCAGGCTCTAAATCAATGCAGAAATCTATATTTTTATCCAGAGGCATACCAGGCAAATCATTAGAAACACTACTCTAAATTCTGACACCACATGAATGGACTCAATAGATGGAGTCTTAACCTGAACATCTCTAATATAAGCCAAATAAGCCAAACAACCCTACCCCACCAGTTTTCTAGCTCTAATAGAGGATATGGTCTTCGCTTGCTTAGGCTTGTACACCCCTTCACACTCTAATTTTTCCCTTGCCGGAATGTCTAGGTCCCAGACTTAGTATTTCAATTAAGCACAACATAATAGGGGGACAACTAAGTCATGCCTAAGATTATGTCAAAGTCAGTCATATCCAAAATCACTAAACCAGCCCAAGTCTGAAAACCCATAAACAAAATAGGACAA
>JAJONS010063854.1:0-10094 GCA_029582315.1 Solanum tarnii x Solanum tuberosum
AAAACTTAGCTTAAAAGCTCTCTTGGAATCGATGTTCCCTTTCTTGCTCAAATGTGAAAACATTTATAAACTCTTTGGGAATACTTAGTCCCCTTATACCTTTTTGAGAAATGAACTCAACTCTTTACTCTTTGCTCAACTTGAAAACTTGAGTCTTAAAATGAATTTAAAACGTTATTAAAGGCTCTTGGAAACATTAACAAACTTTGCTTTGACTTGCTTCTTAACTTCTAGACTTGACTCCTAACTTCTTTGACTTTGATCTTAACTTTCCTTGAATTGGATTATGGATTCAAGGTTCATGATCTCATGTTTATGGATGATTTCATGATGTTTAAATGTACCTTAGAGTGTTAGAATCTACTAGGAAACATAGGTACAACACTTAGGAACTAGTACGAAAAGGTGGGGAACGAATGGGGAGAACTGGCGTCCCTGGCGCTCTGAGAGGCACGGGGCGCCAGCCCTTAAACTTCAGAGAAGTTTGGCTGGCGCGACACGCTAGAGGCCAAACTTCAGAGAAGTTTTTGTGGCGCTCTGTCAGGTGCGGTGCCCCAACCCTTTTTTCCCAGCGACTTCCGACTTTTCTCTTCCATTCTTCCTCTCTAAACCTCCCTAACTTCCATAGTTCCTTCCCCAAACACTTAGGATCAATTGTACCCTCAATATACAACCAATCTAACTCGAAAAACAACTCGGAAACATGAATCAACTCAGCCCCCAAGCATCAACAACTCAACCAACAAGAATTCTACAATTTGTTCTTTAAGAACCTTACTTCTTCAACATGTAAACAACTCAAAACAATTGGATTGAAACAAGTTAGTGTGTGGGTGAACTAACCCAACACGAAAAGATCTCACATACCTTAATAGGGATCAGCCCCGACGAATTCCACTCGCAAGCTTGGATGATCTTGACGAATTCTTACCTTTTTCTCTCTTTCTTTCTTCTTTTCTCTCTTCTCCAAGCCCTAAGTGTATTTCTAAATTCTCCAAACTGACTAAGTCATGTTGTTACCCCAATAGATCCCTAAAATCAAATTAGGAAATTAATTAGAGAAAAGACTACTTTGCCCTTCCCTAAATCCGGATTGGGACTTTCCTCAATCCAACATCCCAACTTTCGAAAGGCATATCTCACTCATACAATGTCGAAATCGTGCAATATCGGCGGCGTTCAAAAGATATATCCAAGGGCTTTCCAACCATATCAAGAGTTGCTACTAACTCCTCCTAAGCTAGGAGATATGGACGTTTGAAAATGGCCAAAACTCACTTTCTTAACTTAGACAAAATTTTCAGATTTCCATATTCTTTCCAAAAATCAATATTTTCATACTTTAAACTCTTTATAGTCGTTTCTAGGTGCGAGATGTTACAAGAATTCCTGATTTTTTTTTTGTCAAAAGTTTTCATGGACGTCCGTTAAGACCTTAGCAATGGAGCCAGTTGGTCCTCATGGGCAAACGGCCCCATTATCAAGTTCAAACGAACCCTAAAGCTGGTAAACCCCCATTTTGCCGATTTTCATGCGCTATAGTCCATGATTTTTGGTGATCCAAAATTCCAGATTATTTTTTGCCGAATATTTTCATGGACGTCCGTCAAGACCTTAGTAATGGAGTCAGTAGGTATCGATGGGAAAACGGGTCCATTTTCAAGTTCTAACGAGCCCCAAAACAGGTAAACCCCCATTTTGCCAATTTTCGTGTATTAGTCCATGAATTTTTGGTAATCCGGAATATTGGATTTGTTTTTGCCGAAATATTTCATGGACGTCCGCTAAAACCTTAGAAATGGAGACATTTGGTGCCGACGAGCAAACAAACTCATTTTCAAGTTCAAGTGATCCCCAAAGAAGCTACACCCCCGTTTTATCGATTTTCGTGTGCTATAGTCCATGGATATTTGGTGATTCAGAATTCCGGATTTTATTTTTGCCGAAATATTTCATGAACGTCCGTGAAGACCTTAGTAATGGATCCAGTTGGTCCTGATGGGCTAACAGGTCCATTTGCAATTTCAAACGAGCCCCAAAGCAGGTAAACCCCCATTTTGCCGATTTTTTTGTGATATAGTCCATAAATTTTTGGTGATCCAGAATTATGTATTTTTGTTACTAAAATTTTTCATGGACGTCCGTTAAGACCTTAAAAATGGAGGCAGTTGGTCCCGATAGGCAAACAGTCCCATTTTCAAGTTCAAATGAGCCCAAAAGCAGGTAAACTCCAGGTTTTTTTTGCCTATAATTTTCATGGACCTCAGTTAAGACCTTAGTAATTGATCTAGTTGTTCCCGACGTGCAAACGAGATAACAGGCCCATTTTCAAGTTCAAATGAGCCCCAAAGCAGGTAAACCCCCATTTTGCCGATATTCGTGTGCTAAAGTCCATGAATTTTTGGTGATCCGAAATTCAAGATTTCTTTTGGCCGAATTTTTCATAGACGTCCGTTAAGACTTCAGCAATGGAGCCAATTGGTCCCCGCAGGAAGACGGGCCCATTTTCAAGTTCAAACGGGCCCCAAGGCAGGTAAACCCCTATTTTGCCGATTTTCGTGTGCAATTGTCCATGGATTTATGGTGATACGAAATTCTAGATTATTATTTTCCAAAAAATTTCATGGATGTCTTTTAAGACATTAATAACGGAACCAGTTAGTCCCGACGAGCAAACTGGACAATTTTCAAGTTCAAACGAGCCATAAACAGGTAAACCCCCATTATGCCGATTTTCGTGTGGTATAGTCCATGAATTTTTGGTTAACTGGAATTCTAGATTTTTTTTGGCTGAAATTTTCATGGACGCCTATAAAGACCTTAGCATTGGAGCTAGTAGGTCCCCACGGGCAAACGAACCCATTTTCAATTTCAAACGAGCCCTAAAGCAGGTAAACCCCCATTTTGCCGATATTCAGGTGCTATAGTCCACGGATTTTTGGTGATCCGGAATTTCAGATTTTTTTCACCAAAAAATTTGATGGACGTCCGTTAAGACCTTAGTGATGGATCCAATTGGTCCCGACGGGTAAACGAGCCCATTTTCAAGTCTAAACGAGCCCCAAAGCAGGTAAACCCACATTTTGTCAATTTCCATGTGCTATAGTCGATGAATTTTTGGTGATCCAGAATTCCAAATCTTATTTTGTCAAAATTTTTCATTGACATCAGTTAGGACTTTAGTAATGGAGCCAGTTTGTCCCAACTGGCAAACAGGCTCACTTTACAGTTCATACGAGCCCCAAAGCTGGTAAACCTCTATTTTGCCGATTTTCTTTTGCTTTAGTCCATGGATTTTTGGTGATACGTATTTTGAATTTTTTTTTGGCCGAAATTTTTCATTGATGTCAGTTAAGACCTTAGAAATGGAACCAATTGGTGTTCACAGGAAAACGAACCCATTTTAAAGTTCAAACGAGCCCCAAAGCAGGTAAACCGCAGTTTTACCGATTTTCGTGTGCTAGTTCATGGATTTTTGGTGAACCAGAATTTTTGATTTTTTTTACCAAAATTTTTCATGGACTTCCGTTAAGACCTTAGCAATGGATCCAGTTGGTCCCCATGGGCAAAAAGTCCAATTTTCAAGTTCAAATAAGCCCCAACGCTTGTAAGCCCCCATTTTGCCGATTTTCGTGTACTATAGTTCATGGTTTTTTGGTGATCCAGAATTTTGGATTTTTATACCGAAATTTATCATGGATGTCCGCTAAGACCTTTGTAATGGAGGCAGGTGGTTCCGACAGGCAAATGTGCCCATTTTCAAGTTCAAACGATCCCCAAAGCAAGTAAACCGCCCCCCCCCCCTCATTTTACCGATTTTTGTGTGCTATAGTCCATAAATTTTTGGTGATTCATATTTACGGATTTTTTTGGCCAAAATTTTTCATGGACGTCATTAAGACCTTAGTAATTGAGCCAGTTCGTCCCAACGAGAGAATCGGCCCATTTCCAAGTTCAAACGAGCCCTAAAGTAGGGAAACCCACATTTTACTGATTTTCGTGTGCTATATAGTCCATGAATTTTTGGTGATCCAAACTTTCAAATTTATTTTTGGCCGGAATTTTTAATGGACATCCGTTGGGACCTTAGAAATGGACCCAGTTGGTCCCCACGGGCAAACAAACCCGTTTTAAAGTTCAAACGAGCCCCAAAGCAGGTAACCCCATTTTACTGATTTTCGTGTGCTATAGTCCATGAATTTTTGGTGATCCAGAATTCTGGATTTTTTTTTCCGAATTTTTTCATGGACGTTCTTTAAGGCCTTAGTAATGGATCCAGTTGGTTCCAATGGGTAAACGGGCCCATTTTAATGTTCAAACGAGCCCCAAAGCAGGTAGACCCCCATTTTACCAATTTTCGTGTGGTATAGTCCATGAATATTTGGTGATCCAGAATTCTCGAATTTGTTTTGGCTGAAATTTTTCATGAACGTCCTTTAAGACCTTAGAAATTGA
Source organism: Solanum tarnii x Solanum tuberosum (assembly GCA_029582315.1). Classification (NCBI taxonomy): domain Eukaryota; kingdom Viridiplantae; phylum Streptophyta; class Magnoliopsida; order Solanales; family Solanaceae; genus Solanum; species Solanum tarnii x Solanum tuberosum. Next base: position 4,456 of record JAJONS010063854.1, read on the forward strand.
GCCAGTTGGTCCCCACGGGAAAACATACCCTTTTTAAAGTACAAACGAACCACAAAGAAGGTAAACCCTCTTTTTGCCGATTATTATTTGCTTTAGTCCATGAATTTTTGGTGATCCGGAACTCTAGATTTTTTTTTGTCGAAATTTTTCATGGACATCCGGTAATATCTTCATAATGGAGCCAGTTGGTCACCACAGGAAAATGGGGTCATTTTCAAATTCAAACGAGCTCCAAAGCAGGTAAACCTCTATTTTGCCGATTTTTGTGTGCTATAGTCCATGAATTTTTGGTGATCCGGAATTCCAGATTTTTTTTTGCCAAAATTTTTCATGGGAGTCCATTAACACCCTAGTAATGGAGCCAATTGGTTCCGACAGGCAAACATGCCTATTTTCTAGTTCAAACGAGCCCCAAAGCAGGTAAACCCTCATTTTGACAATTTTCGTGTGCTATAGTCCATGAATTTTTGGTGATCCGAAATTCTGGAATTTTTTAGCTGAAATATTTCATGGACGTCTTTAAGACCTTAGTAATTGAGCCAGTTGGTCCCGACGGGAAAACGGACCCATTTTCAAGTTCAAAAGAGCCCTAAGGTAGGTAAACCCCTATTTTGCCGTATTTCGTGTGCTGTGGTCCATGAATCTTTGGTGATTCGGAATTCCATTTTTTTTTTCCAAAATATTTCATGGATGTCCGTTAAGACCTTAGCATTGAATTCAGTTGATCCCAACGGGCAAACGGGCGTATTTTCAAGTCCAAATGAGCCCTAATGCAGGTAAACCCTCATTTTGTCGATTTTCGTGTGCTATAGTCCATGAATTTTTCGTCATTCGAAAATTTGGATTTTTTTTTGCTGAAATTTACCATGGACGTCCGTTAAGACCTTAGCAATGGAGCCAGTTGGTCCCCACGGACAAACAAACCTATTTTCAATTTCAAACCAACCCTAAAGCAGGTAAACCCCTATTTTGCCTATTTTCGTGTGATATAGTCCATGAAATTTTGGTTTACTAGAATTCTCAATTTTTTTATGGCCGAAATTTTTCATGGACGTCCATTAAGACCTTATCAATAGAGCTAGTTGGTCCCCAAGGGCAAACAGACTCATTTTCAAGTTCAAACGAACCCCAAAGCATGTAAACCCCCATTTTACCGAATTATATGTGCTATAGTCCATGGATTTTTGGTGATCCGGAATTCCAGATTTTTTTTTGCCGAAATTTTTCATGGACGTCCGTTAAGACCTTATTGAGCCAGTTGGTCCCGATGGGCAAACGGGCCCATTTTCAAGTTCAAATGAGCTCCAAAGCAGGTAAACCTCCATTTTACCGATTTTTGTGTGCTATATAGTCCATGAAATTTTGGTGATCCGGAATTTAGAAATTTTTTTACAAAAATTTTTCATGGACGTCTGTAAAGACCTTATTAATGGAGCCAGTTGGTCCTGATGGGCAAACATGCCCATTTTCTAGTTGAAACGACCCCCAAAGCAGGCAATCCCTAATTTTGACTATTTTTGTGTGCCATAGTCGATGAATTTTTGGTGATCCGGAATTCTGGATTTTTTTTTTTGCCAAAATTTTTCATGCACGTCCGTTAAGAACTTAGCATTGGAGCCAGTTGGTCCTGACTGGCAAACGGACCCATTTTCAAGTCAAAACGAGTTCCAAAATAGGTAAACCCCCATTTTGTCGATTTTCTTATTGCTATAGTCCATGAATTTTTTGTGATCCGAAATTATGGATTCTTTTTGGCCAAAAGTTTTCATGGATGTCCGTTAAGACCTTAGCAACGAAGCAGTTGGTCTCCACAGGCAAACATGTCCATTTTCAAGTTCAAACAATCCCTAATGCAATTAAACACCTTAGCAATAGAGCCAGTTGGTCCCAATGGGTAAACAAACCCATTTTCAAGTTCAACGAACACCAAAGCAGGTAAACCCCCATTTTGTCGATTTTTATGTGCTATAGTCCTTGAATTTTTGTTGATTCGGAATTCCCAATTTTTTTTGTAGAAATTTTTCATGAACGTCCGTTAAGACCTTAGTAATGGAGCTAGTTGGTCCCGACGGGTTAACAGGCCCATTTTCAAGTTCAAACAAGCTCCAAAGCAGGTAAACCTCCATTTTACCGATTTTCGTGTGCTATAGGCAATTGGTCCCGATGGTAAAACAAGATCATTATCAAGTTCAAATGAGCCCTAAAGTAGGTAAACCCCTATTTTGCCAATTTTTCGTGTGCTAGTCCTTGAATTATTGGTGATCCGAAATTCCAAAAAATAATTTGCCGAAATTTTTCATGGACGTATGTTAAGACCTTAGCAATGGAGCCAGTTGGTCCCCATGGGTGAACGGTCCCATTTTAAAGTTTAAACGATCCCAAAGCAGGTAAACCTCCATTTTGACGATTTTCGTGTGTTATAGTTCATGAATTTTTGGTGATCCAGAATTTCGGATTTTTTTTTGCCAAAATTTTTCATAGATGTCCGTTAAGACCTTAGCAATGGAGCCAGTTGGTCCCCACGGTCAAACGAGCCCATTTTAAAGTTCAAACGATCCCCAAAGTAGGTAAGCCCTCGTTTTTCCGATTTTCGTGTGCTATAGTCCATTGATTTTTGGTGATCCAAAATTGCGGATTTTTATTGCCGAAATATTTCATGGACGTCTGTTAAGACCTTAAGAATGGAGTTAGTTGGTCTTGACGGGCAAATGGGCCCATTTTCAAGTTCAAACGAGCTTCAAAGCAGGTAAACCCTCATTTTCTCGATTTTCGAGTGTTATAGTCGATGCATTTTTGATGATCAGGATTTCCAGATTTTTTCCACGAAATTTTTCATGGACGTCCGTTAAGACCTTAGTAATGGAGCCAGTTGGTCCCGACGGGCAAACATGCCAATTTTCTAGTTCAAACAAGCCCCAAAGTAGGTAAACCCTCATTTTGTCTATTTTCGTGTGCTATAGTCCATTAATTTATGGTGATCCGGAATTCCGTACATTTTTTTGCTGAAATTTATCATGGAAGTATGCTAAGAGCATAGAAATGGAGTTAGTTGGTCCCCATGAGCAAACGGTCCTATTTTAAAGTTCAAACGAGCCTAAAGCATGTAAACCCCCATTTTGCCGATTTTCGTGTGCTCTAGTTCCTGAATTTTTGGTGATTTAGAATTTCGAAATTCTTTTTGCCAATTTTTTTCATGGACGTCCGTTAAGACCTTAGCAATGGAGCCAGTTGGTCCCCACGGGGAAATGAGCCAATTTTAAAGTTCAAATGAGCCCCAAAGCAGATAAATCTCCATTTTGCCGATTTTCGCGTTCTATAGTCCCTAGATTTTTGGTGATCTAGAATTCCAGATTTTTTTTTGTCGAAATTTTTCATAGACATCCGGTAAGACCTTTGGAATGGAGCTAGTAGGTCTTGACGGGCAAATGGCCTAATTTTCAAGTTCAAACGAGCTCCAAAGCAGGTAAACCCCCATTTTGCCGATGTTCGAGTGCTATAATAATCCATGAATTTTTGGTGATCTTGAATCTAAGATTTTTTTCTATTGAAATTTTTCATGGACGTCCGTTAAGACCTTAGTAATGGAGCCAGTTGGTCCCGACGGGCAAACGTGCCCATTTTCAAGTGCAAACCAGCCCCAAAGTAGGTAAAACCCTCATTTTACTGATTTTCGTGTGCTATAGTTCTTGAATTTATGGTGATTTGGAATTTCATATCTTTTTTGGTCGAAAGTTTTCATGGACGTCGTTAAAGACCTTAATAATTGAGCGAGTTGGTCACGACTGGAAAATAGACCCATTTTCAAGTTCAAAATGAGCCCCAAAGCAGGTAAACCCCCATTTTGCCGATTTTCGTGTACTATAGTCCATGAATTTTTGGTGATCTGGTATTTTAGATTTTTTTTGGCCCAAATATTTCATGGACGTCCCGTAAGACCTTAGTATTAGAGACAGTTGGTCCCTACGGTTAAACGGGCCCATTTTCAAGTCCAAACGAGCCCAAAGCGGGTAAACCCCCATGAATTTTTGGTGATCCGAAATTCTGGAATTTTTTTTGCCAAAATTTTTCATGAACGTTCGTGAATACCTTAGCAATGGAGCCAGTTGGTCCGCACAGACAAATGACCCATTTTAAAGTTTAAACGAGCCCTAAAGCAGGTAAACCCCTATTTTGCCTATTTTTGTGTGCTATAGTACATGAATTTTTTGTGATCTGGAATTTTGGATTTTTTGGCCGAAATTTTTCATGGACGTCTGTTAAGACCATAGCAATTGAGCCAGTTGGTCCCCACGGGAAAACAATCCCATTTTAAAGTTCAAACTAGCCCCAAAGCAGGTAAACCCACATTTTATCGATTTTCGTGTGCTATAGTCCATAAATTTTTGGTGATCCGGAATTCTGGATTTTTTTTTGCCGAAATTTTTCATGGGCGTCTGTTAAGACCTTAGTAATGGAGCAAGTTGGTCATGATGGGTAAACGGGTCCATTTTCAAGTTCAAACGAGCTCCAAAGCAAGTAAACCTCCATTTGGTGATTTTCTTGTGCTATAGTCCATGAATTTTTGGTGATCCAGAATTCCCAAATTTTTTTTGGCAGAAATTTTTTATGGACGTCTATTAAGACCTTAGCAATAGTGCCAGTTTGTCCCCACGGGCAAACGGGCCCATTTTCAAGTTCAAACGAGCCTAAAGTAGGTAAACCCCTATTTTGTTGATTTTCATGTGCTAGGTCCATGAATTTTTGGTGATCTGAAATTCAGATTTTTTTTTGTTGAAATATTTCATGGACGTCCGTTAAGACCTTAGTAATCGAGCCAGTTGGTCCCCACGGGGAAACAGTCCCATTTTAAAGTTCAAACGAGCCCCAAAGCAAGTAAACCCCATTTTACCGATTTTCGTGTGCTATATAGTCCATGAATTTTTGGTGATCCAGAATTTCAGATTTTTTTTTGTCGAAATTTTTCATGGACGTCCGTTAAGACCTTAGTAATGGAGCAAGTTGGTCCCGATGGGCAAACGGGCCCATTTTAAAGTTCAAACGAGCCCCAAAGCAGGTAAATCCCATTTTGCCGATTTTCGTGTGCTGTAGTCCATGAATTTTTGTTATACTCCTATTGATCCATTATCCAAAGCCGTACCTCTCTAATTAATAAGTGGTATACCTAAGAACTCATATAATTTACAATCACTCATTAAAATTTAAGATTAGATGCCTATCTAATTAGTCGTGCCTAGGAGTGGCAAATGAGCGAGTCGAGCCGAATATGAGTCGATCAAAAAACAAGTTAAATAAAAATGGGCAAGTTACTCGACTCGACTCACATTTTAAATGGGTAAACACGAGTTACCCAATGGATAATATGGGTAACCATATTTACCCATATTATAATAGAAATCTTGAAAAAAGCTTTAAAAACAAAAAAAAAATTAAATTTTTTTTATCACTTCACTCCACCCCCTTCCAGGCCCCCCTATCCCAAAAAAATGTAAAAAAAACAAAAGAAAAAATTCCACCCCACCCCTACCAGCCCTCTTCGCCCCACACCCCCTACCCCGTACCCCCCCCCCCACACCCCATCCCAAAAAAATTAACAAAATTTTAAATTTTTTCATTAATTTTTGTTTAAAAAAAAATTAAAA
>JAJONS010063865.1:0-11376 GCA_029582315.1 Solanum tarnii x Solanum tuberosum
TTGATAATTCTTTCGTTTAAAAGTCTTTTTAACGGTGCGCAACGTTAGAACTCGCCTTGTTGCTACTTGCCGGACCAAGGAGGTAATCAACAAGAAAAGAATTATCAACATAGATTTATTGTGATAATATCTAATAGTCTAGTGTCGATTGGTGCGAAGTAATAATTAAGCCAAACATCGATGTGATGTCTAATATCACTTTGCATGTATACCCTAGTTAATTCTCTCATCTTGATAACTACAAAAATTGACTTTTGTTTACTGATTACTTACTGAATTCTTACAATTTGTTTCACAAATTCCCTCCTTTAATTACTTGTTTCTGGAAGTAAGTTGACTAAACAAATATAATTGTTGGTTAAAGTTAAGTCTAAACCATTTTCCTCGTGGGATCAACCCCAACCTACAAGTTGGGTTCTTTACTTGATAACGATCACTTATGGTTCTTTAGAGAGGTCTAATTTGAGCGTATCAAATTTTGGCACCGCTGCCGGGGAAATTTGCTTTTAGATTTATTTTAACTACATTATTGCACTTTAGTCAAATATTTCCTAATTTTACTTTTACCTTTTGTTTTTGTCTCTCTCAGGTTCTGACTCTACTGTATGCCAAGTATACGGAGCCAGGGTGAACCACTTACGACCTAGAGTTGACGAACTTTACGAAGAATGAACAATCAAGGAGTTCAAGTTAATCTTATCGGAGGCAATCTAGGTGATGAAGTTGAGTTGCAACCTCCGAGGGTAGTTGGTGGGGAGAACCAGGTTCCAGCTAAAAATCAATTATGAGAGGCATTGAGGGTGCAGGGTCCACCAGGCCCACGACTGCATGACAACTATAGGGGCAACATCGATATTGCTAACTCTGATGGACCTCTTGTCCTACCCCCTTTGCCTCCGAGGCACACATTTGTAGTGACCAATAGCTTGATGCAAATGCTTACAACGTGGGGCTTGTTCTTGAGGTTGCCATCGGAGGACCCACATGCTCACATAGCCAAGCTAAAGGTGGTTTGCAAAAGTTGTGTAGGTCGACAAGACTTGGATATAGATGTCATCGGATTGCGAGTGTTCCCTCTATCACTGACAGGTGATGCTGCTATATGGTTCACTGAGCTTTCTTATAACTCAATCTATACATGGGACCAACTGAAGGATATGTTCTTAGCAAGATATTATCCAGTGTCCAAGAAGCTCAATCACAAAGATAAGGTCAACAATTTTGCGGCATTACCTGAAGAGTCTGTGAGTAGCTCTTGGGACAGATTCACTGCGTTCGTAAGAGGTGTTCTGAATCACCGTATTGATGATGAGTCGCTAAAGGAATATTTCTATCGAGGTCAGGATGACAATAGTAAAACAGTGCTTGATACTATTGATGTAGGTTCATATGGTGAGTGCACATACACACATATTGCATAAAAACAAGAAAAGATCTTTCGCAATAATAAATCGTGGAGCAATAAAAGGTCGGATACTTAGAGAAACACATTTTCCGTTCAAGCTACAAACAACCAGTCTGTGGATGAGATTCGTGAGGAGATGGCTCAGATGAGGACCGAGGTGGGGTTGGTATAGAAGCATGTGAGCGGAGGTGAGGAAAAGGTAAATGTTGTGAACTACTTCACTAGAACTCCACCACCAGTTGAAGAGTGTTACTATGACGAGGATGCTTATGCGGTGAATGATCAGACGGGGGTTTTCGACCAAACGCCCAAGGATCCAACTCGGATAATTGGCGCCAAGGTCAAGGAAACCAAGGTCGAAACTATGGCAATTACAACCGAGAGGGTCAATATTTCTGGGATAAGAACTTCAATCGCGACAACAACTACAACCGGAACAACTATGGCAACAGAAATGATCGGGTTGGACCGTATGTTCCCCTTCAAAATCGGGAATCTGGTACTAGGGAAGCTGGAGGCAATATGGCGCGTATTGAAGATATGATGCAGAAGATGATGAGAAGGTTTGATGCAACTGATGAGAATGTGAAGGAAATGAGAAACGACTTGTCTGGTATTGGTCAAAAGGTTGATGTCCATGTAGTGTGAATAAAGCAACTAGAGCAGCAGATGACTCAGTTGTCTACTACAATGAACCCACGTCAACCTGGCACTTTTCCTAGCAACTCCATCTAGAATCCAAAGAATGATGGTTATTGTATGGCAGTTACTAATCGAGGGGGTAAGCAAACCATTGATCCACTTATGCCGTCTGGGGTGGATGTTGAGATTAGAAAAGAAGATGATGTGGTAGAGGTTAGAGAAGAGTCTGAGAATGCGATAGAGAAAGAAGCGGAGATATCTCAGTAAGTGGTCCCCATACCTAGACCTCCACCACCTTTTCCACAGAGGTTAGTGAAGAAAACTGAAGATGGGGAATATTGCAGGTTTATTACTATGTTGAAGCAGCTTTCCATCAACGTTCTGTTGATAGAAGCTTTGGAGCAAATGCCTAGGTATGTGAGTTTTGAAAATGACGATAAAATGCAGCATAGTAGCGCTATTGCTACAAGGCCTCTTATGCAGAAGAAGAAAGATCCTGGTGCCTTCCCGATTCCATGTACTATCGGGTTGTTACACTTTGTTAAGGCATTATGTGATCTTGGTGCTAACATCAATCTCATGCCATTGTCTATTTATAAAAAGTTGGGTCTAGGGGATCCAAAGCCTACTACGATGCGGTTACTTATGGCTGATCGAACCGTTAAAAGACCTATTGGTGTACTCCATGATGTGCTAGTGAAAGTGGAGTCATTCATCTTTCCAGCGGATTTTGTGATTCTTGACTATGAGGTAAATTTTGAGATTCCTATCATCCTTGGGAGACCATTCCTTGCCACAGGGCGTGCGTTGGTTGATATGGAGAAGGGGCAGATAAAGTTCAGACTGAACTATGAAGAAGCAACTTTCAATATTTGTAAGTCCATGAAACAGAGTGGTGAACTCCAAATGGTATCTACTATAACTTACAGAGTTGAGAGTGGAACAGAAGTACAAATTGAAGAGCGACTAGGTGTTGAGGCACTAGCAGCAGTTATGATGAATTTCAATAGTGATGTTATTGAAGAGTACGATGAGTTGGTAGCTGCACTCGATAGGTACGAATATCGGTCAAAACCAAAGAAGTATGAGTCAGACATTTAGAATCGTGAGTCTCCACCCGCGAGACCATCTATTGTGGAGGCACCAAAATTGGAGCTTAAGGCTCTACTACCGCATTTGAGGTATGTATTCTTGGGTAAAGATAATACTTCGCCGGTCATCATTGCGGTAGATTTAAATGCGAGACAAGTAGAGTGCTTGGTGACTATGTTAAAGAGGTTCAAGCGAGCTATTAGGTGGACTATTACGGGTATTATTGGGATTCTTCCCGATATTTTTTCTCACAAAATCCAACTCATGCCAGATCACAAGCCTAGTATCGAGCACCAAAGAAGATTAAATCTGCCTATGCAAGAGGTAGTTAAAAAGGAGATCATCAAGTGGTTGGATGCTGGAGTTATTTATCCCATTGCAGATAGTAGTTGGGTGTGTCCTGTTCAATGTGTGCCCAAGAAAGGTGGGATTACTGTGGTTCCTAATGAGAGAAACGAGCTTGTTCTGATGCGGCCCGTGACTGGATGGAGAGTCTGCATGGACTACCGGAAGCTAAATACTTGGACAGAAAAAGACCATTTCCCTATGTCATTCATGGATCACATGTTGGATAGACTTGCTGGTAAGGGTTGGTATTGTTTTCTTGATGGTTATTCGGGCTATAATTAGATTCCTATAGCTCCGAAGGACCAAGAGAAGACCACTTTCACTTGCCCTTATGGGACTTTCGCCTTCAAACAGATGCCATTTGGGTTGTGCAATGCTCCAGCGACCTTCCAGAATTGTATGATGTCGATATTCTCTTATATGGTGGAAGACACTATTGAGGTATTTATGGATGATTTCTCTGTGGTAGGGGACTCTTTTGATCGATATCTGAATCATTTGGCTGAGGTGATTAAAAGGTGTGAAGATTGCAATCTGGTGCTAAATTGGGAGAAGTGCCACTTTATGGAGAAAGAAGGGATAGTTCTAGGTCATTGGATTTCTGAGAAGGGCATTGAGGTAAATAAAGCGAAAGTTGAGGTAATAGAAAAACTTCCTCCGCCTATCTCTGTAAAAGGTGTTAGGAGTTTTTTTGGGCATGCAGGTTTTTATATGAGGTTCATCAAAGATTTCTAAAAAATTGCACATCCTTTGTACAAACTTCTCGAGAAGGAGTGTAAGTTCTATTTTGATGATGCTTTTCTAAGAGCATTTGGAGAGTTGAAGGAGAAGTTAGTTACTGCACCTATCATTATTTCACCGGATTGGGGACAACCATTTGAGGTAATGTGTGATGCGAATGGAGTGGCGCTTGGTGTGGTATTGGGACAGAGGAGAGAGAAAATTCTCCATCCTATTTACTATGCTAGCAAACTCTAAATGTGACCCAAAAGAACTATACGGTAACTGAACAAAAGCTTCTTGCGGTGGTTTTTGCATTCAAAAAATTTCGATCCTACCTTCTTGGTACTAAGGTCATAGTGCATACTGACCATTCTGCATTGAGGTATTTGAAGGAGAAGAAGGATACAGAACAGAGGTTGATTAGATAGGTATTGTTGCTGCAAGAGTTTGATTTTGTGGTAAAAGATAGAAAGGGGACCGAATATCAAGTTGTCGATCACTTGTCGAGATTAGAGGAAGAGCTATGCTAAAACTTGGTGATAGGGCTGAAATTAATGATGTTTTTCCAGATGAACAGGTACTAGCTGCTTCTCATGATCTGATTCCTTGGTTCGTAGACTTTGCTAATTATTTGGCAAGCGATTTGGTGCTCCCGGACTTGTCTTTTCACCAAAGGAAAAAGTTTATGCATGGTATGAAGAAATTCTTTTGGGATGAGCCTTACTTGTATCGTAGTTGTGCTGATGGGATAATTCGTTGTTGTGTGCCCGAGGTTGAGATGTTGAGTGTACTTTAAGCATGTCATTCATCGCCTGTTGGTGGGCATCATAGTGGTATTCGGACTGCGCATAAGATTTTGCAGTGTGGGTACTATTGGCCTACCATCCACCAAGATGCTTATGATTTCACCAAGTCTTGTGATCGTTGCCAAATAGAAAGAGGGATTTCAAAGAGGCAAGAGCTTCCTATGAATCATATATTGGTGATAGAGTTGTTTGATGTATGGGGAATTGATTTTATGGGTCAATTTGTTAGTTCACATGGGATGAAGTATATTCTTGTTGCGGTTGATTATGTATCGAAGTGGGTGGAAACAGTTGCGCTCCCCAACAATGAAGGTAAAAGTGTCACCGCATTTTTGAAAAAGAATATCTTCTCCAGATTTGGTACACCAAGGGCGATTATCAGTGATGGAGGTTCCCATTTTTGTAATAAGTTGTTCAAGGTGCTACTTGAGAGATATGGTGTCCGCCACAATGTATCCACATCTTACCATCCGCAGACTAGTGGGCAAGTTGAAGTGTCTAACAGAGAGATCAAACAGATTTTGGTGAAGACTGTGAATGCTAATAGAACGGATTGGTCAAGGAAGCTTGATGATGCTCTACGGGCCTATCGCACTGCATACAAGACTCCCATAGGTATGTCTCCTTACCAACTTGTATATGGGAAGTCTTGCCATTTACCGGTAGAGCCAGAGCATAAAGCTTTGTGGGCGATGAAGAAGCTAAATTTGGATTGGGGCGCCGCATCTAATCAAAGAATGAATGACTTGAATATGCTTGATGAATTTCGCCTAAAAGCTTATGAAAGTTCAGCCTTGTACAAAGATAAGATGAAGAGGTATCATGATCAAAGAATTGAAAAGCGAGAATTTGTTATGGGTGATCTTGTGCTCCTATTGAACTCTAGGTTGCACTTGTTTCTGGGCAAACTCAAATCCAAATGGACCGGGCCATTTTTACTCACAAAAGTGATCCCTTATGGAGCGGTTGAGCTTGAGAACAGTGAAGGAACAAGGTTCATGGTTAACGGGCAAAGGATCAAGATTTATCTAGGAAACGCAAAAAGTGTGCAAGAAGTTGTTGAGGCCTATCATCTTGATGAATTCTTTGTAATCAAGAGGCCTGTGTCGTGCCGCGACGTTAAATCAAGCGTTGCTTGGGAGGCAACCCAAGATATATAATCTAGCCAACGATAGGTTTTTCTTTTCCATCTAGTAGTTTTCTTTGTTTAGTTGATTCTCTGTGTTAATTTAGATAGGTGTTTTAGTTATGTACTAGTGTTGGCTAGAATTAACATAGGGTCCGTGTCTAAAAAGTGTCCAGAAAATGTAAAAATAATGGACTAATGGTTGCTACATGTGCAGGGATGCGAAGCAAAATCTGCAGAAATAGGTCTGGTGCAGAGGTCTACGGACCCCATCGACGGCTCGTAAGTTAACCTACAGACCGTCAATGTCAACCGTAGATCCCAGGCAAGTTCCTAAATTTTTACAAGTGTAAGAGTGATCTACGGTCCCTATCTACGGACCATAGATCAACCCACGGACCGTAGACGGGGTCTCGTGGGTCCAAAACCCTAATGATGCCTGACCCGACCCGCAGTCCCCATTTAAAATCCCTAATTTTTAAAACATTTCCCACAATTCCCAAATCCTTCCATTACTCCCTAACCATCCCTACAACTCCCAAATTTCCTAATTCACCCCAACATCACTCCATAATCTCCCCATTAATCACCCCCAACCATCTCTCAAAATCATCCCCCATATTCCCAAATCTTTGTTTTTTTGTTTCAAAATTTTGGTGTCCGGGCTCGGTGCAACTAGGCGGTTAGTTGTGGCATTGCAAGCTTAGTGTTATCACACAATCACACCACTCCTCATTGCTTGTAAGGTAATAGACTTTCCCCTCACTTTGAATTTCGGTTCATAGATTGAATATAGAAAGTCGGGAGTCGAGTCTTGACCTTGGGTAATTAAGTGTATGTAATTGCATGCTAAAATTTAAGTACTAACACCCTTGGGACGATAGATTGTGGTTATGTTGCCTTTATAGTGTTTTAAACCTGTCTAAATGCTAGTCTATATGTAAGTTTCGACTTAGGGTTCCGAATCTTGTATGAAATAATTATCAAATTGAGTAATTGGAACACTTAGAATGATGAACTAGCATGATTGAATGTTGAAATTCATGATTAGACTAGGACATTATTGAAATTGGCTTCAAAATGGGTTTCAAATGTGACATATCTGAGACCTGGCACAGACCCTATCTACAGGACCCCGTCTACGGACCGTAAGTCAAGCTACGGACCTTAGATCAGGTTCGTAGATGAAGGCACTTGGCAAATTTCACCAAGTCTGAAACTACGGAGGTGGACCATTCTGCACATTCGTAGTTTCCATCAGCTATCAACTTTATAATACCTCTGATCTACGGGGGGTTTATGCGGATAGTAAGACTACTTACGGACCGTAGGTGAGCACTGTAGCTACTGTAGAATATATTTTATTTTGTGTGTTCGTTTGTCTTTAGTTTGTTTGAGCACTAATTCTCCCTCAATAGGTACCATGGTTAAGAAGAAGGTTATAGCCACCAAGGGCCAATCTAAATCCACAGCGCCGACTTTTTTGGCTAATCAATGAGGACACCGATAGGGAGCAGGACCCCAACTATTCACCCACAGCTCCCTAGACTGCTCGGAACCAGTCCAAGAAGGTGATTCCCGACCTAGTCACTGCCTCCCAGTCTGATGAGGAGCATACACTGATCGGGTCACCGACGAGGTCTAAGTCCGATTCTGAGTCCAACTCTACTGCCAGGTCCAGTGAACATGATGGGGCTGCCTCGTTTGATGAGGCCACTAGCTCGGGCACCGTCCCAATCCGACAAAATAATGATCCTGACCCAATGGAAGGGGAACCAAACAGGTAGTGTGTTGAGGGGCAATGGCATATCTATTGGGATGCCAAAATGCTCAATGAAAAAGGGAGGATGGCCCGACTTATCACTGAGAAGCGCAGAGTTCTCACCGGGAGTCTACACACTATACTAGAGATCCACCGGTTATTTCAATGGCACAAATGTGAGTGGATGGCTCGAGACCCCGGGACTTACATCGAAAAGATTATGCGGGAGTTCTATGCCTCCTATGTTGCCACCCTCCGAGGCCCTATCAACAAGAGGTCCAAGCCTACATCCCAGGAACCTCTCACCTCTACTATGGTCCGAGATATTTGGGTGCAGATCTCTCGCGCCACAATCAGCAGTTTCTTATACGGCCCTAGCATTGGGAGTGCTTGGACACCCCACATGGCTGACTTTGATTATAGGTGGGATATCGTGCAGACTGGAGCCTTCACTTGTAATGCGGATCAGATGGAGGTTGTCTTATTGTGGCTTGCTAGGCACATGGCCCTGGATGGGGAGCGAGCGAAATGGGTTGTTTCACCCCGGTTAGGTATTCGAAAGACCACCCTAACTCTGGTGGCCAAGTTCTTTTGGCTCTTGGTACGAAACAGAATATCACCGACGCAGGCTAACAACCTAGTTACATGGGCTAAAGCAATCATGGTTGCTGCATTGGTCTCAAGGATTGAAATTGATTTCGCCCGCATGCTACTGGCGGAGATACATGAGAGGACCTTTAAGACCTCTACTACTTACCCATTTCCGTGTATAATCTTTCAGCTATGCACGGACGTTGGAGTGCCGATTTGGCACTGTGACAAATTGGTCCATGCAACAGGGACTTTGGACATCAGGTTAATCCAGGATGAGGTGAATGTGTAGCTCCCTGCAAAGGGCCTCGGGTTGACATGCCGTTGGGCAATGATTTGATAGATGCTATGGAGCAGATGCATGGGGATGGGACTGCCCCTCCAGATGATACACCGGATTACTCCTCATAGGCGGCTAGCCAGTCCCCGAGTTCATCCAGAGCCACTCCGCCTTTTGGAGCCACTATTATACCACTAGCCCGAGTCCAAAAATTAGAGGGCCAAATGGCCACTTTGCTACACCATATTAAGCCTTGGATGCGGAAGCTGATTGCTGAGTCCAAAGAGAGAGTAGAAAACAAGATGAAAGAAAAAATGGACCAAAAGGTCCAAGCAGTTCATAAGTGGCTCGATGCCTTCGAGCTACGAGTTCTATAAAGGCCTGCTCCTACTACTGATATGTCCTCTTTCCGGGCAGAGTTAGACAGTCTACGGGCCGATGTCGATGCCATTCTTGTCACTGCTGTAGTTGAGCCACAGGCAGCACCTACTGCGTTGACTAATGATACGGTGCTGGATGCTTTATTCAGTGGGACCGCCGAGGAGGAACCCGAGTCTACACGTACCAAAGGTAAGAGGCACCGTTCTAGCCGCACTGAGGAGGAAAAAGCCCAAAGGAGACAACATAGGTGGGAGAAGGAGGCTAAGAAGTCTTTGATTTTAGATGAAGAGTTGCGCCAGCAGAGGATGCGTGAGAGTGTTGCGGGGGCATCGAGTTCTGCCCCAGTTGTAAGGGTCCCCCTGTTGTGAGGGTCGATGTGAGCACCACTGATGGTGCGGCTAGAGTGATCGAGAGCACTACCGAGGGTGCTATGATGGATGATGTGGGCACTACTGAGGGTGACTCAAGTATTGTTCCAGCGGGCTTCGGGAAACCGAACCCACCCACTTATTGAGGAGTCTTCGGCGCTGTGTGCCACAGGTTTTCTTCACCCAATCCATTATCTTTTACTATTTTTTGTATGCATTACGGACAATCGCATATATTTTTATTGGGGGTGGGGTAAATATATTGAGTGATAGGGTGAAGTCTCAGTAACCCAACTCATAAATCCTCTCTTGGGGTTTTCTTGCCTGTGTTCTTTTTCCCCAATAGATTGCTTAATTTCTGTTGAACCAGCATGTGTTAGGATTGTATGTGTAGAAGCATGAGAAAGAATGAAGCATGATGGGAAAAGTTGATCTACCTCAATGATACCCGTCCAAATTTTGTAAATTGTGCTATAATCTGTATACTAGAATGAGTTGAATGTGTTGGCTCTGAGTATGACATGATAAGGAACCAACCATGATAAGGAATCAACTTGATGGCATGACTTAAGCTAAAACTTGAACTCGGTAATCTGATAATCTGATAATGAAATTATGTGCCAAGAGTGTGTGAGAATAGTTGATTGTTCAGACAATTTTTGTGCCAATCTAGAACTTGCCCGGTTAGTCCTGCTAAGACAATCTACTCTAGAGGCTAGGAAGTGATCATAGGCGCTTGTTCTGATAAGTCCATAAATTGCCTAAAAGAAGAATCCAACCAAATGAAATAAATGCTCCCTTTCATCCAAATGCTTTGAGCCTAAATCAGACCATTTCTTTCTAAACCCTTAAATCACCTTCCCATATACAAGTTGGCACCGGTCCCTCCTTGGACATGTGCACCTCAACTTAGGCCAAAAGCCTAAGTTGAGGGTGGTTAATTTAAAAAGTAACCTCAATCTTGGCCCTGACCTGACATCGGGTATTGTTCACCTCAACCAATGGAAAATCCAAAAGTTGAGGGTGGCTATGAAAGAGGAAACCGAAAGAAAAATGGGTATGAAAAGAGTTTGATGTTGAAAACGAAAAGAAAAAAAAAAGGAAAGGATGTGACTTGTTGAAAGCTAAAGAAAAGAATAAAACGCAAGAAAAAGATGAAAGTAAAAAAATAAATATAGAGCTACAAAGTCTAAAGTCACATCCATGGTTGAAAAGAATCAAGGGAAAGAAGGCAAAACAGTAGGATGTCAAGAGTAGGGCAAGAAAGAGGTAGAAAGCCTAATGTAATGTTAAGGAGGGCAGAAAGTCACTAAAAATACCCAAATGTACCACACCTGACCCTGAGCTTACGTTACAAGCCAAGAAAGTCCTATAGTGATCATAGAACCTAGTTTGGAGAGTCTAGGCAGTGAAAATAAGGGCAAGCCTATGGTTTTGAGCACTAACTATACTTGTAGTTAATTCTGAGTGTGAGTGTTAAATGAATCCTTGTACTCAAATTCATATTCATTGTGTGAAAAAGGGATTTCGTTTGAAGTAAGGGCACTAGTTACATTGTCGGAAAGTTGGTACCTTGGTGATAGTGAAACAGTGTTTGTTGTGTGTTGGTTGGTCGATCTTTATCATATTTTGATCCGCATGAATTAGCTTGTCGAGTCTAAGAAAATAGATTTTGCACCCGAAAAGAGAGTTTGGATAGAAAGCCATGTGATTGCTTGTGTTTAAGTTGCTTGCTTCTATAAAAGTGTCGTTTAGAGTCTTAGTGCGTCGCTTGAGGACAAACAACGATTTTAAGTTGAGGGTGTTGATATACCGTGAGTTTACGGTATTGTTAATACATTTCACTTGAGAG
>JAJONS010063866.1:0-11380 GCA_029582315.1 Solanum tarnii x Solanum tuberosum
GGCTAATATAGACATATGGGTAATTGCAACTATTAGTAAATAGCTAGATATTAGTGAGTAGGCTAGGCTATAAGGGAGGTAATTTTCTCTCAAACAATTTACCCCGAATCAAGTGATTTCTCTCGAACATCAACAAGCATGCAAAATAAGAGCAGCCCAAACCTTAATTCATTCACTCTCTCGAGCTGAAAGTGTGGGATTTGGTTTAGGTTCACTCTCTCGAGCTGAACCTAGGTCAACCCACTACCCAAAAACCATCAATCAAAAACTTTAGTTCTAAAACCTATCTCTCGAGCAAGCCAAGAACGCAAACATAGAATTGCATTTGCAACTACAATTATTAAGTTAAACCCCAATTAATGATTGAACTCACTTTTAAATGGCATTTAAACTAACAGCTAGCAATACCCATAAGCTAAATCAACCCATAATTACATAATCACACCCCAAGAATTAGGGTTTTAGCTAGACATCATAAAAAGGTAAAATCCGTTAGCAAATTGATTATCCATCAACTGGGTAAGAGTGATTTAATCTTTACAATGCTCCAATTTGATGAACTTCAAAGACCCACTTCCAATCTCTCAAAAGTGAATTTCTTCAATTCCTCAAAGCTAAGGAAAACTAGCGAAAACTGTCTCCAGATGCTCAAAGCTTAATAATAGATTGTTCTAAAGAGTATTTGATACTAAACTAAATGTTCAAAAACTTATTTATAGTCGCCGAAAATAAGCTACGAAAGCTCCTTTGGCGAAGTAAGTCAGGCTCGCTGATCCACTCAGCGAGCCGCCCTTTGGTCTCTTCCACCATCATTTCACCTTGGCACTCAACATCCTCAAGGTCTGTAACTTTGGGCAATATATCTTGGCATTGAGGATTCACTTGGAGATCCGCCGACTGCTCCCTTTCGTCGCCGACTTGGTTCTTTCCTTCAGAGCTTGGCACACTGGAGCTTTAGGCGGTCATTTGAGCCACTCTGCGACACGCCGAGTGCTCTTGGCGGTACTCAGGCTCGTCCTTCTTCGGCCTGTTTGTTCCTTTTTGCCTGTTAGTGTCCTTGCTTTGTTCCTCAATCCATATTCCTGAAAATCAAGGATTTAACATTAGTTATTGGCACAAAATAAGCATTTGAGGACACTGAGTCTATACAAACAAATTCCTAAATAAGTCCAAATCTAGGACTCATCAACACCCCCAACTTACACTTTTTCTTGTCCTCAAGTAAAATTCAAGTTCAGCAGTTCAAAAAGGATGTCTCAAACAGTGCTACATAAAACTCAGTCATGAATGCACACAACAAGACTCAACTTATTCATGCAAGGTTCAATTGTGTACTCTGATTAACGTCTCAAGGACACTTCATCCAATTCTAACTGTCAACTATCGCTAGTCAATATAAAACCCAACTAAATGAGTTGGGGTCGAATCCCACAGGGAGCGGTACGTGTTTGAGAATCAATTGGGAAGTACGAATATGGTCAAATGAGTCATAGGAAGAAAAATTATCGAATAAAAACATAATTCAAATCAGGCGGTAACACGAATGTCAAATGTGGGGTTTTGGTTTGGAATTATCAACTACAAACAGTGGTAAAGAATGTGAAATAACAATAATGAGATGGATTCTTGGGAGGTGATTCGATTATAAACTAATATAGACAAATGGGTAATTGAACTTATTAGAAAATAACTAGATATTAGTGAGTAAGCTAGGCTATAGAGAAGATAAACTTTCTCTCGAACAATTTACCCCGAATCAAATTGATTTCTAATTTCACGTATCAGGACACTTCATCCAATTCTAAGTGCCAATGATCGTTAGTCAGTAATATAACCCAACTAAATGAGTTGAGGTCGAATCCCATACGGAGTGGTACGTGTTTGAGAATCAATAAGAAAGTACGAATCTGCTCAAGTCAATCATAGGAATAGACATTATTGAATAAAAAACACATAATTCAAATTAAGGGGTGACACGAATGTCAAATAACAGGGGGGTTTTGATTGTAATTATCAACTACAGCAGCAACAAATAACATTAATTTAACAATAATGAGATGGGTTCTTGGGATGTTATTCGATTATAGGCTAATATAGACAAATGGGTGATTGCAATTATTAGTGGGGATAAACTTTCTCTCGAACAATTTACCCTGAATCAAGTTGGTTTCTCTCGAACACCAACAAGCAAGCAAATTAGAACAACCTACGCTTTAGTCCATTCACTCTCTTGAGCTAAATGTGTAGAAAAGGATTTAGGATTCACTATCTCGAGCTGAACCCATGACAACCCAATACCCACAGACCATCAATTTAGTAATCTTGGTTTTAAAACCTCTCTCTCGAGCAAGCCAAAAACACGAAGGTAGGACTGCCTTTGCAACTACAATCATTTAATTTCAACCACAATTATGGAATGAAATCACTTCTAAACAACATTTAAACTAGCAATTAGCAATACCCATCAGCTAAATCAACCCACACTCACATAATCACACCCCAAGAATTGGGGTTTTAGCTAGACATCATAAAAAGATAAAAATCGTTACCAAATTGTGTTTCCATCAACTAGGTAAGATTAATTTCGTCTTTATAAAGGTCCAAATTGAAGAATCTCAAAGACCCACTTCCAATTTCTCAAAAATGGAAAACTTCAATTCTTCAAAGCTAAGGAAAAGTTTTGTCTCAATACTCTCAGTTCAAACTCAAAAATTATATATTATGAAAACTTTTAGATAGATTGATAGATAGATATAATGTTTGGAAATGTATTTATAGTCAACAAAAATATGTTGTGAAGGATCATTTGGCGCAGTAAGTCGGGATTGCTGATTAGCTCGGCGATCTGCCTTTGGTCAATTCCATCGCCTTTTTGCTTTGGCCTTTAGCATCCTCAAGTTCTGTAACTTTGGGCAATACAACACTGCATCGCGAAATAGTTCGGCAACATGCCGACTGGTCCTTTCTCTCGCCGACTTGATTTTCTCCTTCAGGGCTTGGTACACTGGAACTTTAGGTGAGATAATAGACATTTGGCGACTCGCCCAATGGATTAGGCGATCAACATGCCTTCATTTTTTCGTTCTTTTAGCTGCCTTGTTCCTTTTTGCTCATTAATGTCCATGCTTTATTCCTCAATCCAAATACCTGGAAATCAAGGATTTTACATCAGTTATTAGCACAAAATAAGCATTTGAGGACACTAAATCTATCCAAATAAAGCCCTAGATGAGTCCAAATTGTGGACTCATCAACACCCCCAACTTAAACTTTTGCTTGTCTAAAGTAAAAGTCAAGTTCAGCAGTTCAAAAAGGATGTCTCAAATAGTGTTACACAAGACTCAATCATGAATGCACACAAAAAGACTCAACTTACTCATGCAAAGATCAATTGTGCACTCAAAGATTCAAGTTGACTCACCATTAGCAAAGATTCTCCAGTTCACCAGACTTGCTTCAAATGCAAGTTCAAGCTCAATAAAGGTGCTCAAATGCCCTCACACAAAGAATGATTATGTATTCACACACAATGGTTCAACAATTTATAGCTCCAGAACCACTATCAACACTCACACTCACAAAAATGAACACAATGCATGATTTCACCCATAGGTTTTCCCGTATTTTCCAATCAACACTTGTTTCAGCTCACTCAAATCAAAAAGGTCTTTTCAAGGCTTGTAACGGGGCTAAGTGCAAATGTATGGTCATTTAGGCTCAATGGTTGTAATCCTCATGAAATGTAGTATGAACAATTCTTTCTTCCCTTTTCTTCATCATTTTTCACTCATGCTAAAAAGTCACCCCATTATTCACTTTCCATGGACTGTTGGACACCCCATTTCTTTTTGTATTTTCACAACTTTATTCCACAACTTTTTCATTCTTCTCTTCTTTTTCACTATTTTTTTGTTTGGAGGGGTTCCATCTTTCTCAAAACCATGGGTCAAAGGGGACTTCTTTGCATTTCTTGATTTGCCTTCTCTTTTCACCACTCCTCCAACTTAGGCTTTTGGCCTAAGTTGGGTATTCAAACAAACCACAAATCATGAGGATTAAGGGTGAAGGGATAAAGAAAGCTCACAATTTGCATCAAGTTTCTTCCAAGAAAAAGGGTAAGGCTCGAAAGGTGTTCAAGCGAAGTTCACACACTTACAAGGTAAGCCACAAAAGAGGTATAACGTCAAATAGTTTCACTTTTTAAAGTTGCCTAAGATCATTTCAAAAGATTGCATCAGTAAGTCAACCGGACCAACGGGGTAAATTCTAGGTGTCATCATACATGGTTCACGGTAAGCTCATCACACACAAGGCATTGACACCAATGTCAAACAAGACTCCACACTCTCGTTAGTGTGCAATGTTCATCACAAGAGACTCAATTTGAAAATTGGTTAGTCACAATGAGATGCAAAAAGTTCACATATTGCCTATGCAACTTCATTTGGCCTCATCGTAGCCGCACATTCATTTTTGTTCGATTATAAGCACTATTCATGTCATCGGTATTGATCAAGACCGATACTCAAATTTGCAAGAGAACAGCCACATTCAAACACAAACAAGAGGTGGCACAAAATTTTTTGGAAGGGTCCAAAAATCAATTACAATTAAAACAAGGAGCCACAAGCTTAATCATCCACAAAAGCAAGGCTAAACACAATTTATATCTCCAAAACCCAATATATAACCAAAATAATAATCACAAAAGGTGGGCATCACGCCACCAAAAAACAAAAGTTATGTGTTCTCAAATGCAATAAAGTATCCAAAAAGTCAATAAAAGAAGACAGAGATGGAGGTAAAGAGAAATCCTATCTAAGCAGTCGCTCCATCTGTCTGGGCATCAGTGCCCGATGTAGTACTCTGAACTTGGGCATCAGTGCCTGGAGTAACATCAATAGTACCACTATTTCCACTCGGGCCTTCCATAAACATCTCTGTCAGCGATGTCCGGATCACCGATTGTACAATCATCTCCTTTAGATCTGGCAGGTCTCCATATATGCTCTCCTTCCTCACATAAATCTGCTCCTCGTCAGTCTCTGCCTCCGACTCATCAGCTGCTATGTCATCCGTCTGTACATCTCTGGTGGTAATCGAAGGAATCTCAAACGTAGCAGGAGCATCCTCTGCCTCAGTTGCCTTAAATAAAGTGGTGAAGTCTGTAGACTTGAGATAGTCCACATCCTTCCTCAAATCTACCACCTTAGGTCTTAAAGCCATCACCTCATAAGACTCCCCTTGTCTACTCTCACGAACCATGACTCTCGCAGTCAAATCATCAACAGAAGCCCGGAGGGGGGGGTCAGTGTAGCTAAAATAGTAGTCTCAATCACCCATGGCACAACAACCTCCAATTTGGTAACTCTCACATCAGCCAAATGGGCTAAGTGCCCCATCTTTAAGATCATAGCCTGAGTAATCTTGGCGGGCTGGGAAGAGGTAAAAGCACTCGGAGCCTATGAAGAAGAAGTAGGAGCAGATGTACCTGAAATTCTGGAGGCCAGAATAGGCAAAGATACCTCTGCAGGTACAAAATTGATATCCACCTCCAGAGATGTATCTATCAGAGCTTCTTTCCTCTTGTCAACCTCCCCTCGAGTGTATTTGGCCTCTAAAAACCTTATATTTATGGAGGAGGAAGGAGTAACCTCAATATCTCTAGCTACATTTCGGGTGATCAGCACCGGGAATAGAAGTGAGGTCTACCTCTGCTTGGCCCTCATGGCCATCTCTTGCTCAATAATAATCCCTATGTCAATGATATCCTTAGAAATAATCGATCCAAGGTAGGCCTCCTTAGGATGATGGAGAGCGGACTCATTTTGGGAGGGCATAATAGAGCTACTGATGAATCTAAACCAATAATGTGCAGCTACACTCAAGTCCCTCTTCTCGATCAGGACTCCTGCCTCTATCCACCTCGGGGTGGTATCTGAGATGAGGGGCGCCAGCCAGCCCTTGCATCCATTGATGTTGTAGTGGTAGCCAGGTTGGCGTAGTCAAAGTCTGACCCCCTGTCAAGTACCGCGTTGATGTGATCACGACTACAGTGCACTACTGTCCCCTGTACCATAATGGACCCCACCGGTCTGAACTCACTAGCCTTCTTCTTGCTTTTAGGAACCAGGTCACCGTATACAGAGTAGAACTCCCGGATCCATGTAGGGATGTATGCGCCCTGGGGTCTGGTGAACTGCCCAAAACAATGGTACTGGAGTGTCTCCCTCACCCCGGTGTATATGCCCTTTAATCCTTCTATCGAAAGCAGTTTCTCCTCAAGAATCATTCGCAACCCATCGACTTTTAGTCTGATAAGTAGCCGTGGAGGAGGAACCGCTAGTGGTACTGCAGCTATAGGAGGTGCCGGAGCTGGCACTGAATCTACTAGGGTGAAAGTTGAAGAAACTCAAGATGAGTCAGGGCGACATCTAGCACGGATCTCAGCTCACCGGGACTGTAAGGGTTGGTCGTCCTCCGGCTCAGAGAATGCGGTATGAGAGCCCTCACTATCGGCGTTGTGCTCTGGAGCCTCATATACGACCCTTTTTCCCTTTTCCTTGCCTCCCTTTTAGGAGGATTTGTTCCCCCTTCATTGACCACAATACGCCGTGCTCTTTTTTGGGGTGGAATCTCAAGGTTAGTCCAGGCCATATATGCAAAATCATCAAAAAGAGTTAGAAATAATTCAAGCAAAAAGCACAGAAGAAAAACAGTTGTAGAAAGACTCGCCAAATCTCTTTGGTCAGCTAGATCGGGCTCACCAAAAGGATTGGCTCAAAAATTCCTAGAAAAATTGGCATGTCGACGATGTGAAGGGCCTTTTGGGATTAGGGGCGCAGTCAAAAGTCGATCAAGAAGGACTTTCGGCGAGTCACCGAGTGCACTCGGTGAACTCACGCTTCTCGCCGAAAGTTACAGTACCCAAATAAAGATTGAGCATGAACTTAAAGGCCAAAAGGGGTGATTCCGTGAACTGCCAAGTGGTTCGGTGAGCTCGACCCAATTCGCTAAACGACCCAACTGCATACTTTCAACCCAAACTTCCCAAATTCAATCCCGCTGCCCCCGAAAACAAAATCAAAATCTGCACTCCTCTAATTAGACTAAGACCCATTACACCCATGCCCCCGGGATACTCAGACTTCTCCCGATTTGGCCAAATTTGGCCATTTGAAAACTTTTGCCCTAAAGAATGACGTCAACCGCTCCATCATTAGGCAAATTACGTCATTTGGCACAAATGCGGGTTACTTAGACTTCACCCGACTAGACCCAACAACATGCAAGCACAACCCCACAATTTTAATGAATTTTAAGGCACAAAATCTTGAGAAATCAACATTATAGGCATTAAAGGCACGATATTCAAATTAGCATAGGCACGCACATACACAATTTTGATCAGAGAGGACCAACACACATCACTAAGAAAAAATCAATTGCAAATGAGCAAAAATCACTACAAATGAATTTGGGGTTTAGAAAACCAACCTTAGATGCCGAATAAACACTTTGAAACGCTAGGCGGCAAATAAATTCAACTCCGAACACAAAATTGATGACTAAAATAAAACAAAAACAAAAGAAATATGGGAAATATTTTGCGGGTGTGAATTTGGGAAGTTTAAAAGTGAGGGAAAGTGAAAGAGTTTGAAATTTTAAACTTTTGGCCTTCAAAAACCATCGAGTTCTCGCCCATTCGGCGACATAAGTTTTGCTCACTGACCCACTAGGCGACACGCCGAGTGGGCACTTACCTCACCGAGTTTTACAGAGCCTCCAGTTAATGTGGGGGTCCAAACGACGGACTAGGTCGTGATCGCCGACCTGGTTAGCGATTCGCCAAGTTGCTCCTGGGCTTGCAGAGTTTTACAGACTCTAATTTCAAGATGTCTTAAGTCCAACGACGGCCCAAGTCAGGCTCTCCGACCTCTTCTGCGAGTTGTCGACTGGACTTTTAGCTCGCCAACCTGCACTTTTCAAACACCTTCTACATGTTGACCTGCACAATCAAGATGCCATTATTTCAAACTTATAAAAAAGCAAATAAAACTTAGGTTGCCTCCCAGGCAGTGCCTTAGTTAATGTCGCGGCATGACGCAAGTCCACACTCAAACCTCATTTTTGGGGTTGGCCATAGTATCACTAGGCAATCCCCTTTGTTGTCTCGGGTTTAAATGAGACGAGATATGACCCATTTGGGTCTCCAACTGTTTGATCGATACTGAATGGGAGGTAAACGTCTGGCTAAGGGTCGCCACATCTTCTTTCATTTCTTTCAAAATCTTGTCTGACCCCTCAACTTTGTTGAGGATACGAGAAAACATATCCTCCGACCGACCTCCCTCGGAATCCATTGGCTTTTGGCGCTCATGGGGAGGAACATATCTATCACTCTCCCCGTCTCTCTCTTTCCAAGTGGGGTTACGGTCCCTCCACTCTCGATCACGATCATTCCACCCTTCATCTTGGTCCCATCTTGGTTACCACCATGCCTCGAGTAGTTTGAACGATAACTGATGAGTCCACGATTTGGACTCTTTTAAGGCTTTATTTTGATAGATTTAGTGTCCTCAAATGCATATTTTGTCTCAATAACTGATGAAAAGCCTTGAGTTTTAGGTATTTGGAGTTAAAGGCAAAGCATGGACACTATTGGGCAAAAAGGAACAAGGCAGTTGAAAAGACGAAGAAAAGACGGCCTGAGGATCGCCTAAACCATTAGGCGAGTCGTCAAATGGCTATGGTCTTGCCTAATGTTCTATTATGCCAAGCTCTGAAGGAGAAAATTCAGTCGGTGAGATAAAGGAGCAGTCGGCAAGTCACCGAACTATTCAGCGATGCAGTACTCCATCGTCCAACGTTACAGAACTTGAAGTTGTTGAAGGCCAATGCAGAAGGGCGATGAACCAGACCAAAGGGCGGGTCGCCGAGTGGATCAGCGATCCCGACTAACTGCGCTGAGTGGTCCTTTTCAACACACTTTTTGACAACTATAAATACTTGTTTGAATTTTTAGTCTAGTATCAGTTTTAACATTACTGCAATCCATAGCGAATTTTTAGGATATCAAACATTATTCTCAGTTTTTAGAACTTAGTTTTGGAGACATTGTTCCTTAGCTTTAAAGATTTGATTATTTCCATTTCTAAGCAATTAGAAGTGGGTATTGAAGATTTTTCATCTTAGACATGTGTAAAGACAATATCTGTCGTACCCATTTGATGGAAACACTTTTTGGTATCGATTCCTATCTCTTTACCATGTCTAGCTAAAACCTCAATTCTTGGGGTGTGATTATGTGAATATGGGTTAAATTTATTGCAGGGTCTTGCTAATTGATAGTTAATTTGCTATTTATAGGTGATTTCGTTTAGTAGTTGTGTTTGAATTTAATGGGATTGTAATTGCAAATACAATTTTAATTTCGTGTTTTTGGCTTGATGGTGAGAGAAGTTTTAAAAACAAAACTACTGAATCGATAGTCGGTGGTTATTGGGTTGCATGGGTTCATCTCGAGAGAGTGAATCCTAAACCCTCTCCCATAGATTCAGCTCGATTGAGTGAATGGACTAAAGTGAAGGATGTGCTGAATTGCTGCTTATCGGTGTTCGAGAGAAATCGATTTGATTTGGGGTAAATTGTTCGAGAGAAAATTTACCCCCACTAAAGTCTAGCTTACTTACTAATTTACAGCGATTTACTATCAATAGCTTTTACCCGGTTGTTTATTTTAGCCCATAATTCTATTATATCCCAAGAATCTTGTCTCCATATTTGTATTTCTATATTTTTACTATTTTTAGTTGATAATTGACTACAAACCCCCCTTTGATAATTGACACTTGTGTCACCCTTTAATTTGATATGTTTTTCTTTGTATATGTCTTTAGCTATAATTAACTTGAGCATGTTTACACTTTTCTCTTGATTCTCGATTACAAACCGCTCCGTTGAGACTCGACCCCAACTCACTAGTTGGATTATATTACTATTGAACGATTTTTGATGCTTAGTATTGGATGAAGCGTCATTGATACGTCAAATCAAAATGGCGCCACTGCCGGGGAATGGTGTTAATTGAGAATTTTTAGTTAAGTTGAATGTTGTTCTTGTTAGTTGTAGTTCTACTTACTTAACTTTTAATTTTGGTTTGCTTGTTTGTGTTGAAAACCGGAAGTATGAGCATGAATGGCAGTAATGGTAGCCAAGTAGGCCATCAAGATGACAACGAAAACCTCAACGATGTCAACGAGTCTCATGCTAATGACCCGAATCTCATGGGAGGTATTGGTGCCATTCACTTACCTCTAGTCGAAGGGAACGTGGTGTTTCACATCACGAGTACTATGTTGCAACTCTTGCAACTAAAGGGACTTTTCAGTGGGTTGGCCCATGAGGATCCTCATGAGCATCTTCGAAACTTCATTGATGTATGCGGACCATTCTTCTTCAAGAAAATCTTTTAGGAGTCAGTCCAATTGAGGTTATTCCCATTCTCTCTGATGGGGCAAGCATGTAAGTGGTTGGCTGAATTGTCACGTGAATCAATCACTTCTTGGGAGGAGTTGGTCACCGCATTTCAAGTGCAATTTTTCCCTCCCTCGAAGATGATGACTCTTCGGGACAGCATTCAGAGCTTCAAGCGTCTAGAAGGCGAGCCAATTTATGAAACTTGGCTGCGATTCAAGAAGTTGGTGCTTCAATGCCCAACCTATGGCTTGCCTGATAACGAATTGCTACAGTATTTTTACAAGAGTCTTGACTCGGTAAATAAGGGCGTTGCTGACAAACTTTCTCCGGGAGGTTTGATGCAACAACCTTATGCGATAGCAACTCAACTCTTGGATGGCATGACTACTATAAACAGGGCATGGTATACTCGTGAAGACCAGGTCTCCTCTCTCATGTTCAAGTTAACTAAGGAACAGATGAAGAAGGATCAAGAGGGGGACCAGAACATGGACAAGATCATGACACAACTTGACATTTTGTCTAAAAATGTCATGGGAGCTGGTGCTCGAACTGTCAATGCCGTGGGTGTCGGGTGTGCTAATCTGAACGAGTCCAAGTTTGAGGCTTTGTATAATGAAGAGGTAAATTTTCTAGCCAATCAAGGCGGTGGTTATCATTCAAATTACCCGAGATATGGTGGTAACCAAGGTTGGACTAGGGATAAAGGTTGGAAATATCGAGATCGCAAATGGAGGGACCGTAATCCAAATATGAAGGATGGGGATAAAGATATGTATGTGCCTCCCCATGAGTGCCAAAAGCCAAAGGATTCGAAAGGTGGTAGGTTTGAGGATATGCTCTCTCGTATCCTCAACAAAGTTGAAGGGTTGGACAAGATTTTAAAAAAATGAAAGAAGAT
>JAJONS010063872.1:0-10569 GCA_029582315.1 Solanum tarnii x Solanum tuberosum
TAATTTCGTTTTAATTAATTATTAAGTGGGATTGTTTTCAATTGTTTTATATGACTAGTATATATAGTTTTAACTCTTAAAACAAATCATTTACTCCTTATTTCCCCAAATCAAATCAAAGAGTTCCTCATCTCAAAAATTCTCTCTCTAGAAGTTCCCAAAGAAGAAGAAGAAGTGGGAGCTAGTGTTGTGGATTCAAGGCGTTTCTTCTTCAAGTTTCTTGGGGAATCACAAGCAAGGTATGGTTATCCTTCATCTAGGGGTAGCTTCCACCCCTAGAGTCCATTCAAAGTTAGTTTTCAAAGGTTTCAAGTTCTTCAAAACCTAGGGTTTTTACTCTAATCATGGGTTCCTTCTTCAAATGGTTATTAATGAAAAATATGATAGAATTAGTGTTTGATTGATGATTTTTGATGAAAATACTCTATGAACCCATGAATTCTCTCAATTCCTAAATTGTGCCTTTATGAAGTGGGCTTATTGATTATGAAAGCTTATGAATGGAGTATGTCTAAATTGCTTTAGTCTTTTGAATTGTATCATTATCCATGCCTTAATTATAGTGAATTGTTGGTGTGTTGGTGATTTGAGATTCATGGCCTTGAAGGGCATAGTATGTGGAATTGATTATTATCATGATGTCTTGTATATGAATGTGAATCTAATGAAGGTAATATGATCATGTCTTGAATGTAATTGTGTTATTATTGAAAGGCTATTTCTCAATATGACACTCATGAATGATGATGATTGAATGTGAAGGGTTTCTATGATGTGAAGCTATATCTTGAATTGGTAGGCTTATGCATCCTATTCTTGTATAAATGAAAGTAATGTGGATTGATGGGTCTTGAATTGGTAGGTTTAAGGCATCCGTTTCTTGTATTGATAAATGTGACCTTGACTGTAATATCATGTCTTGAATTAGTAGGCTTAGGCATCCTCTCTTTGTATAATGAATGTTTCTTGACATGATGAATATGAATCGATAGGCTTATGGCATTCTATTCATAAATGACTAATGAATGTGTCTTGACTTGATGAAAATGAATCGATAGGCCAATGGCATTCCTTTCATAAATGAATGATGAAGTATTCTAGGCTATGTCTTGAACCGGTAGACCTAGTATTGGTAGCCCTTCATGATGGGTATACAAACTAATGTGATGATAAACCTTGAATCGGTAGAACTAGTGTTGGTAGCCCTTTCATGTGTGAAATGATGAACCTTGTATCGGTAGACCCAATGTTGATGGCACCCTTCTTGGAAAGTCAATGAGCTATCCTTAACGTACCTTGATTCGGTAGACCTAATGGTGGTGGCCCTTTCTTGTGTATTGTACTTTGGGTCGGTAGGCCTAATCTTGGTAGCCCTCTCAAGTACAATAATGTTAATGGAAATGGAACACTTTATAGGAATGGAGGCTAAGCACAGAGTGGATACGGTAAGATGGAAACTCTCCCAATGTTAGGCTAGGGTTCCAATGAATATCTTCCTATCCCATAACTATGTGCCCACATAGGATATTAGCTAGTGGTTTCTACCTACGCTAAAATATTACTGGTCCTACCTTAGGCAAGTAGACCACCTCTTTACGATGTGGGGCCATATGACACCGGATTCCATGGCTTGCTCTCATGGTCTATGTTTGTTAATGCCTATTCCCATTATGTGAGATGTGCACTATGGTTTCTTAAAAAGTCCTATGAAATATGGGTGGTAGTATGGGATGCCATCCATGCATTCCACAAGTAGGATTTGAGAGGGTCATAGTGAGTTCTCTAATGTCTTAATGACTAACGAATGAAAGTGCTCTTAATGAAGCTAATGAAGAATGTTGATTGAAATGTCTAATGTGATGATGCATGTTGTACTTGGGTTGTATTATGAGTTATTTTCCCTTGTCATGACTTATGAAATGTATGTGTTCCTTATGCGTGAGTATTGCTTGAAGTTAAGTATGAAATGGTAAGTTCATCTAAGGTGGCCTCAAAATGGCACTTAGTAGGGTTAGTAGTATGGGATGCTATCCTTACATTGCACAAGTGTAGCTTAGGGTTACTTAAGGTGAATGTTCAAATGTGATGATTATGACTTGTATGATGATTATACTTGTATTTTATGTCGCTTATGCTAATGTACATGATATTTCTAAAAAAATGGCATAATGTATGGTTTCCAACCAAAATGTCCCTTTTAAAGCATGTTTTTGCACGTCATCATACTTAGTACATTTTTGTGTGCTAACGCATATTTCTCTCATTTTACTATAAGTGTAGGTTCCGGCAAGTGAGTTTCTATTCATGTAGTTCAAGGGCTTGGATTGACATTCCTCCAAGGCTAAGTGGTATGTCCTCATAGATCGAGGACAAGTACTTTTTGATGTTTCTTTCTTTCATGTAAAAGTTTATTGTTAGACTTTTCAATTGTAAAGGACCGTGACCCTAATTTAGTATTCAAGACATTGTTTAGATGGCCATGTGAGACTATAGACATCAGTTGTGTTTCAAATGTTTTAATAAATCTTTGATAGTATGAATTTAAAGAGAAGTTTTTAAATTCTGCAATATTTCTATGTATCGAATGTTATGAATGTTATGAGGGTTGTATGAGACCCCTTCAGAGTCTTGTACGTGATAAAGAAACGCTATCAAAGATACTTCATCCAATACTAAGCATTAGAGATCGTTCAATAGTAATATAACCCAACTAGTGAGTTGGGGTCGAGTCCTAAGGGAGTGGTTCGTACTCAAGAATCAATAGAAAAGCATAAATATGCTCTAGTTAATCATAGCTAAAAACATTTACGATTAAAAACATGGTTTAAATTATAGGTGACACAAGTGTCAAATATAAAGGGGGTTTGTTTGTACTATCAACTAAAACAGTAAATAACACACAAATATGAATATGGAGACGGGATTCTTGGGATTTGATTGGATTATGGGCTAAGGTAAACAACCGGGTAATTGCAATTAATAGTAAACAACTGCAAATTAGTGAATAAGCTAGACTTTAATGGGGGTAAAATTTCGCTCGAACAATTTAGCCCGAATCAAATTGGTTTCTCTCGAACACCAATAAGCGGCAATAAAGCACAGCCTTCGCTTTAGTCCATTCACTCTCTCGAGCTGAATGTGTGGAAAAGGGTTTAAGATTCACTCTCTCGAGTTGAATGTGTGGAAAAGGGTTTAGGATTCACTCTCTCGAGCTGAACCCATGACAACCCAACACCCATAGACCATCGATTCAGTAATTTTAGTTTTCAAATCTCTCTCTCGAACAAGCCAAAAACACGAAGTTAAGAATGTATTTGCAACTATAACCCATTAAATTCAACCATAATTACTGAACGAAATCACTTTTAAACAGTAAATAAACTATCAATTAACAATACCCAGCAGTTAAATCAACCCATAATCACACCCCAAGAATTGGGGTTTTAGCTAGACATAGTAAAAAGGTAAAAATTGTTACCAAGTTCTGTTTCCATCAACTAGGTAGGATTGATATAGTTTTACAAAGGTCTAAGATGAAGAATCTTCAACACCCATTTCCAATTTCTTAGAAATGGAAATCTTCAAATCTTTAAAGCTAAGGAAATATTGTCTCTCTATTCAGTTCTAAGCTCTAAACTTCAAAAACTGAACAATACTATGATATGAGATACTAAGCTAAAAATTTAAACAAGTATGTATAGTTGTCAAAAAGTGTGCTGCGAAGGTCCAGTCGACATAGTAAGTCGGGATCAACTATCCACTCTGTGATCCGCCCTTTGGTCAATTCCATCGCCTTTTTGCTTTGACCTTCAACATCTTCAAGTTATGTAACTTTGGGCGATATGGAACTGCATCGCGGAACCATTTGGCGACTCGTCGACTGCTCCTTTCTATCACCGACTTGATTTTCTCCTTCAGGGCTTAGCACACTCGAACATTAGGCGAGGCCAAGGCCATTCGGCGACTCGTCCAATGGGTTAGGTGATCCTCAGGCCTTCTTTTCTTCGTTCTTTCAGCTGCCTTGTTCCTTTTTGCTCAATAGTGTCCATGCTTTGTTCCTTAATCCAAATACCTAAAATTCAAGGATTTACATCAGTTATTGGTACAAAATATGCATTTAAGGACACTAAATCTATTAAAATAAAGCCCTAAATGAGTCCAAATCGTGGACTCATCAGTACGACGTGTCACATCCATGGGGTAGCCCCGGGGTCGTGACAGCCCTTAAGTTCACCAATTGTCTAAGTATGATCCATCTCTAGTGTCCAACCCTAGGACAAGAATGAGTAAGTATATGTCGGGTGTGTCCGATCTAGTGGTGAAAGAATGTCGTACGACGATGCTCACTAATGACATGGATACTCATCGTCTTATGACTTATTACCATCAAATTAAACAGGGGAAACTAAAATGGAGATTTATGGAGAAAAAGAGGTTTAGAATGGAGGATGATGATTCCTCCCATGTAAGATTTGATGGAAATGGTCATCCTAGGAATCGACAAAGGTTTTTCGAGCAAGGTTCCTCCAAGGCTACTAAGTATAATGAAGATAGGGTGTCTAACCCTAAGCACAAGGAATTAGTAGTGAATCCCTATGGCCTACTTGTGCTAGGTGTGGAAAGAGACATGAGAGTAGATGTTTAGCTGGCAAAGAGCGTTGCTTTAGTTGTGGTGAAAATGGTCACAAAATGAAGGATTGTCCAAAGGAATAGGCTATGAGAAGAAAGGGTAAGCAAGTTCCTCCTAGTGGTTTCGGTATGTGTTTTATGCTTATTTAGATTCCGGTATTGCTTGTCTTTTGTGACTTGATATGCTAGATTTTGATGTTGTCTTAAGTAAGAATGGTCTTCATTGTTGTTGTTGACATTCAATTTTGGACCTCCACAATAATATAGATTAATCACCAAGCTTCTTAAATTCCAAATGATTTGAAATAATTAGTTTTTATAAAGTTCAAAATTCAAGTTACTTTTAATTAATTTTATCGTTTTTATAATTTTTAACTAATATATATGTTTTATATAATTTTGTATATAATTAGTATATTTTATAAACATTTCAAAAATCATCTCAAAAAGATTTTAATTTTAGTAAGTACTTTATTAAACTAGTTTAGTTTAAATTGTGGTTATAATTGTGAATCAGTAGTTTACAATTAAATTAATTATTTCATTTCGTTAAGATTAAGAAGCTCGTTAATTAATTAATATTAATTCGTATTATTTAGGATTAATATTAATTCGTCTTATTTAGGTTTTAGTCGAATTTATTAATTTAACTCAATTTGGCAATTTTTTTAAACTCGAAGATCTAACCTCTTTTCTTACCTCACCTTAAACCCATTAGAGACCAAGTTTTGGGCGCATTTTGTCAGCCCAATTCGCTTCCAGCAATTCCCAATCAGCCCATTACTACCTCAAGCTTTCAGCAATTCCCAGCCCAATTCCCACTCTAAAAAATCTCGACCCAGTCCATTTCCCCTTAACCCGGACCATTTCTTTTATTCAACAAAGAGTTCAGTAACGATTCCAAATAGTAAAGCCAAACAGCAGCACACGGAAATCATCACGGAGACGAACGGAAAACAGCGGCAACAGGCAGTACGCTGTTTTTTCTTGTCTTTTTCCTTAACATCCCTCTCTGATAGTACTGTTCCAGCCGTGATTCCAGTAAAAGCAGCACGTGTTTCCGTCCTTGTGGTGTGAGATTGAGGCACATAGCATCTCAAGGACGCTCAATCAATCGAGACTCTCCACCTCATTCCAATCCGTTTGAAATGAGGATCAATTCGGTATATTCCTCCGTCCTTGGAGAGAATTTATGTGGGAATTTTCAAATTCGTGGGCCTTGTTCTTATCCAACTTCTCAACCCTTTTCCCAAATTTCGAGCCCTAGTTTTTCCTTATAAATACCCCTGTTATTTCACTGAAAATGAGGGCCGTTCTTCACTGATATACAGAGAGATATAAGGTTTACAAAGAATTCGATTTAGATAGTCCAAAGCTTTAAGGTTTAAATTTTTCATAAGGTTTTGTCCTTGAAGTTTTCATCCAAGCTTTCTGGAAAAGCTCCTTTGGTGGTGGAAGCTCGTTGTTTACCACTCGTCATCCCAGTTTCTGCCCCAAAGAAGGTACTTCTTTTTCAATTTTAATCTCGTTTGTTTAGCTCTTTGCCTTAGAATCTATTATTTTTTGTGTTTGTTTTGTTTCGATTTGAATATGATTTGAATATATGTATGTAAGGTGGTGGTATGCTGTGCTAAATCAGATTTGTGATTTTGATGTGGCTTGATCTTGATCTGCGTGTTTCACCCTCTTTTGGTCTGAAAGTTCTAAAATTACCAGCCTATTTTAACATTGTTAAGAATCATGGCCTTCTTTTAAGAAACTTTATCACTTGATAAATCTTCTTTTGTTTGGCTTGAATTTTTAGTTGCTAATCTATTGAAGTAGTTTTTTTTTAGAATGGAAGTTTAGGTTGTATTAGCTTTTACACATGAAATCTGCAAGTTTGCTGCATCTTTAGATTAATTTATTAAAAAAAAAATTAACTCTAAATGTTCATCCTTTATTTTGATATGTCTTAATTGAAAGCAGTAGCTCTTAGCTGAGTCATAAGACTTATTTGAGTCTTTAGTATTGAGTTTTGTGTATTCAAGGCTAATTTGATAATGTGGTTGTGACTAAGTGTTGTATGCATGGACATGCTTATGGTTTCTAGCAATGTATTTGTTCCTACTAGTTCATGCCATGAGCTACTGTAAATAGGACACTCAGTCATGATCATTAACTTATGCACTACGGATTTATTCCTTTCATTTTGAATACCCAGATGTCGATTCTTTGCACAAATTAATTCTTGTTTGCTCTATTAAAGTTAATTCAAGTGAAAAGGTTCTTACGTGATTTTTATTGTTTTTTTTACATGTGATATCGATTCGAGTCCACTTTGGACTCCACCCTTGCATTTCTTCGAGTTGAATTCTTCGAGTCAGCCTCTTCATTGTTCGAGTCAAGGGAACCAATGAACAGGGGTTAGAGACCGATTTTAGGCCCCGGAAAGTCCAAAAAAGAGCTGTATGCCCGCTATATACAGCAGCATACACTGGTATACAGATACTGTATGCATGATATACAGGTTGAGGCGTAGTGAATACAAGGCTAAAAATTGAAATACAGGTTGTAGGAGTTGAAGAGGGTTGTATACAATTGGTATACAGTCCGATATACATTAAAATGGGTCAAATTATGGCCTATATACATCAATATACACTTTTTGTATACACAGGTCTTTTGGGCGAAAATGAGCCAAAAGCCCCAGAACTCAGCAGTTGAAAGGCCCAAGCACTGGCCCAGGCGAGCAGTAACCAGGCTTGGGCCCAATTTCCTTCTTCTTTTTGCTCATTTAGTTTTATATTTTACTTTGTATTGACTCTAACC
The DNA here is from genome assembly GCA_029582315.1 of Solanum tarnii x Solanum tuberosum. Lineage (NCBI taxonomy): Eukaryota > Viridiplantae > Streptophyta > Magnoliopsida > Solanales > Solanaceae > Solanum > Solanum tarnii x Solanum tuberosum. The sequence continues at coordinate 7,441 of JAJONS010063872.1, forward strand.
TTAGTTGTTTTGGTTTAAATTTAATTTAACTCCCTGACTTATGAATCCTTGGGAGACTTTTATTTATTATTGTGTTATTCATTTACTTAAGTATTTAAATTTTCAAAACCTTTTTTTTTAGTTCGGCAATCTAAGTTTCAAAACTAACTTGAGAATTATCCATATTCTTTCATAGTTAGTATTTAGCTTTCAAATCCACGCCTAAGTGATTGTGTTGATTATTCGACTAAAAAACTTGACTCGGATAAATTGTTAAGTTAAACTTTTATTTTGGCATTTTAACATTTGAATTATTTCACTATTTGGGATAATACGAATGTACAAGTATCAAAAGATTTTTCATTTATCAAAAAAATAATAAAATAAGATTTTTCAAGTAATTTAAGTTTTCTTTTAAAATTAGCCAACTTTAAAATCCGTCGGTCAACCGCGTATTAGCTGATTCTCTAAGATGCCTAAACCCTTCCTTAGAGAATTATTTGAACCCTTACCCGACTCTGGTTTTATTTAAATTGTTTCTGTCAAAAACCCTTTTTAAAATGGTTTTCTTAATTTTTCCTAAAAAATTAAGTGGCGACTCCCAAATTATAAATTTTTCCAAAACTTAACAAAACTGTCAAAGTTGCGAAAATGGTTTCGAAACCTTAGTTTTCGAAATCGGGTCGTAACAGAATGGCGACTCCGCTGAGAATTCATCTAGGTTCTAACCAAAAGGATTATATCGTTTGGCTAACTATTATTGTATTAATTGTTACTTAATGCAATAATGTGTTTAAATTTTGAATATTAACTGTCATATTGCATTCATGGCATTTTCCAATATGTGTGTATAGTATATTAAAGAACGGTTTTGCGGAACCGCAACCGAGATTTTTTATACTCAATCCTTTTTCGGAATGATCGGCAATTTATTGGTTCATCATGCGTCCAATGGTTGTTATGAGTTCCAGCCTAAGATGTCAGCTTGGGTTCCCGGTCTTTTAAAAACCACTCTTAGTCAACTAGCGTAGAGCGAAACCAAAACCTTCTTTTAGGTGCATTAACCTAAGATGACCCAATACCCAAGATGTATTGGGCCCATTAGAAAACTACCTTGTGTCTAATTGACCCACGGTCAATATAAGACGATCATCCAACTATTTGTTAAATTTGAAGGATATGTATGTCGATTTGTGCGTACCATTGTCCCTTGGGGTTGGGTTTTTATTTTATAGGTAGTTTTTTTGTTTTAGTCAAAGGAAGATCTTTCTCATCCGGAAGAAATTCAAAAGCATTAAGAAGTTCGAGAATGAAGATTTCATGTGGAAACTTAGTTTAGTTTACCATTGTACCCTTGCCTGGGACTGATATTTATTTCTCTCTCCTCTAATATGTATCCCCATTTGTTTTATTCATAAGGTTTGTATAATTTATTTTTTTGGGGCAATGGAATGTTTCACAAACGATATACACATCATTCAAATGTTAGGCCTACCTTTGGCTTAAAAGGTCACATGTATGTTAGGATGCGTTTTATTTGTTTATATGCTAAATGTTACAAATTTTGTTTTGTTTGTGTTTGTTTGACTTAAATGTTATATACATATGTTTTGCTTTAAACATGATTGGTCCATTATTCTATTTCAAAGTCTCAAAACCTTGTTTGGCATATAAGCTCAATTTTTGATCCCTCCCAAAATACTCTTTGCCACTATTAAAATACGTTCAAAATCACTCAAGTTCTAGGTTCAATAGAGCTTTAAATAATTATTAGGTCATCATTCAAATTTATGTTGACCTCGTCGTTCTTGAAAATTATTTTTCACACCTACCTAGCCGACGTTACTAAATATTCCGTCAGTTTCATGTCAATTTTGAGACGTCTTTATTCTCAAAAGGGTTTTTCAATTGAACCTTCCAAAAGGTACATTTGAATCTTTACCCAAATCATATAGTTTGCTTTGGCCAAACTCCTTTCTTTCATTAAAATTTTAGTTGACAAAATCATCAAAGTTTTCCCATTTGCTCACCCTTTTAGAGTCTTTTGTTCTTCGAATTTTGGACTAATTTGTTTAGAGCAAAACACGTGTTATTTTTTTTAAATGTTACTTTGGTTCATTATTATGATTAATGGACTAACTCTTTTATTTTTTGAGTTGTTTTTAGAAGGAGAGACTGATTTGTGTTGGTAATCAAACTTGCTCACTTCAGTAACGTACCCGCTGGCAGAACATCCATATTTTACACGGTCTAAGGTCAAGGAAATTTCTATAGACTCTTCATATCTTACTTGGACTACTAAGAGGACTCGGTGAAAAATGGATTCCACTATCAACACGGTTGCTTCGTCCGAAATGATCCCCACTCCATCTGTCGCAGCCAATCCTAGTGCCTCGGTAGCATCAGAATCACCCATGGAAGTCATCGTTCGTCTAGAGTAACGAATTAGTGAACTGAACCTCCTAGTAACACAATACCAAGTTGCTTCTCAGAACTTACCACCTGATGCCCGCCAAAAAGGGCCCATGCCACCTTCGTTTCCAACTTCAAATGAGCTCAATCAAGGAGATCATTTTACCACCTTTCAACAAACTCAAAGTGCCTCACTCACTCATTTAGCTTAGGATACTCCTCTTGTTTACACATTTTCTCCTCCAAAAGCTCCAACTATAACACATCATACTCCGTCAGTGTACACTTATGTCACTGCTCCACCTGTTACCAAGGCTCAGGAGTTTCACCGCCAAGATGTTAATCACTATGTTGAAGTTGAAAATCATACAAAATAAATTGATGCTGAAATGATGAGTAGGAAGATGAAAATCTTAGAAGATGCTATGAGAGGTCTTTGTGGGTTCGACAGTAGCCATAGTGTGAGATATGAAGAGTTGTGCACATTTACCGAGGTTGAGCCGGTTACAAGGTTCCAAAGTTTGAAAAGTTCAGTGGATCAAGGAATCCTTTCTTCCATTTGAAAATTTACTGTGAAAAGTTGATTGCCGTTGGAAACAACAAAGGGATAAGAATCAAGCTATTCAATCAAAGTCTGACAGGAAAAGCCTTGGAGTGGTACTCAAAGCAAGATGTGACTAAATGGCGTACTTGGGATGATCTAGCGAATGCTTTTGTGGATCACTACAAGTTTCATGT
>JAJONS010063875.1:0-11906 GCA_029582315.1 Solanum tarnii x Solanum tuberosum
ATGCCTATAGGATCTAAATAATTTTAAATATATTATTTAAGTGTAGTAGGTATGCATATAGGTTAAATAGTTATAATGTATGCTTACGATCAGAAATTAATCCCAACTTTTCACTTAGAAACTATGCATATAGAACTAAATAAAATAATAATAAGATAAATTTCAGCATGTTAAAATTGAAACAAATCTGTTTTGAATATGCTCTGCTCACTGTTAAATAATTTCTGCAATGAATTTATTTTCTGACATTTAAAATAAGATAATAAATTGTTCAACATGCTAATCTGTTTAAAATAATCTGTCTGGTTTACCAATTAAATCTGCCACTGTTAAACAAATGTTGTGACATCACTATTTTCTGCATTCGGGGTTAGAAAATCATGCCTATGGATTGTAGATTGAATTTTTGTTTATTTAGAATATCATGCCTATAGATGTTATGCAAATGTTCTGATCACATAGAAATCGTGTCCATAGGCATTCTAATAATTTTCAGCATGTTTAATAATATAAGCAAAATTAATATGAATATTTTCTGCCCATTGTTAACTGATTTCTGCAAATAATTACCTTCTGCCACTTTAAATAGAATTAATAAATCAATACATGCATACCATAATTTAAAATCTGCCCTAACTTAGATAAACCAATTAACTTCATTCTGCTTTAATATCATGCCTGTAATATGACCGTTTAAAACCTGCTTAAAATGAATCAGATTCTGCGTACTGTCATAATTTTTCTGCCCTCTCTAATTGTATTTTAATAATTGTTAATGTATTTTTTTGCCACACACCTAGCATGAGACCTTTTCACTTTACTTGTGTTTGTCAGCATGCTTAATAAAATTTAGAGGCTAATATGAGACTTTATGTGCTAATTGTCGTCCTATTTGTTTGACTTGGTGTCTAGGGGGCCTAATTAGAAACTTTTATTTGTTTTATTCTAAAACTTTCTTATTAGTAGTCCAATGCCTCTTGGACATTAAGCGGGAGCGCTAGACACCTTTTAGAGACGAAACGCATGCGGAAGGTGGGGTAGGGATAGTTTAGGCCCTACGGAGATGATGACTTCGACTCAGGCTTAAAGCGATAAACCTTGGTTTTTGTCTGTCCCTACACGGACGCCTATCGAGAAAAAAAGTCGAGTGCTGATCCGTAAAGTCCTTCAGAGTCTCCCTTTCCTTTTGTCTCTTTATTTGTTTATAATTATAAGTGTTTGGGGTAGCGTAAATAAAATATAAAAAATTGTTTGATTATCTACTTGTGCAATTTCTGTCTCCTTGCTTATCTCTTTCTTAATTGTTTAATACTTATTTGTTATTATGTTATCCCTTAATCTTGCATGCTTAACTAATTAATTAAAATAACTATAGTACCCTTAATTGTTTAATATTATGCTATCACATAGTTTTGCATGTTTAATTAATTAAATAAATAACTAAAGCGTCCTTAATTGTTTAATATTATGTTATCACCTAGTTTTGCATGCTTAATTAATTAAAATAACTAAAGTGACCTTAATTGTTTAAATGATAGTTATCAACTAGCAAGTTAATAACCAATAAATGAAGTGACCTTAATTGCTATTTGTAACCCCCACATAAATTGCATGAGATACTGTCAGGACCCACATTTGTGGACCTCGAGGGATGCCTAACTTCTTCACCTCGAGGTAACTTAAATCCTTACCCGATCTCTAGTTTGTTGACCGTAGCTAGAATTAGTTAGGTTAGATAGGTTGCCCTAACGCGCCTTAATTCGTTAGGTGACGACTCTTTAATCACCCAAAGCCCAAAAGAGTTGTTAGGTCGAAACCCGTTTTTGCGAAAAAATGGGGTCCGACAGAATGACGACTCTGCTAGGGATTTTAGGTTCTAACCATTACGTGGTTCATGCTTATGCGAGGTTTACTTTATTTGATCATTTCATTGTTTGTTTGGTTATTAGCATGTTAAGTTGTTATTAGTTTTTCTTGTTTATTTGTTTCCTTATTTATTGTGTATTTTCCATGTTCCACCCCCTTTCCCTCTTTCTTATGTGTTTATTTCCATGTTTCACCCTTTCTCTTTCCCCTTAATTGTTTACTGGCATACCTAATCCCATATCCCATTTCCTTATTTGTTTGATCCTCTAATTTGTTTATATGTTTACTTCTTTTTATTTATGCATGTATTGATCTATTTATTGCTTTCCTTAAACTGTTTATGTGTTACCGCTTTTCATCTACATGCTAATTGTTACTGCTTTGATAAACTTTCATTCCGCTCATACTTCCCCTAACTGGACCCTCTCTTTTTTTTGTTACCGTGATGTTGTGCCTTTGCACCTCTCACAGCTACTCCATTTCTCTTCAAATACCCTTTATAGAGAGTCAGCATATGCGTGGACGGAACGGATAGTTTTACTATCGAAAACCACGAGTCTTCTCGCATAGAATCCCTTTCAAGTCTGTGTCAAGTCAACTCTTAGAAATCTTACTTAGGTCATACATGCTGCATAAACCCTAGGTGGTTTGACCCTTAGTGTCAATCTACATAATTAGTAGCCACCCTATCGTCTAAAGGCTCCAATACCCTTTAGACAAATTGCATATTTATGTGTCAATGTGGTCATAATAATTAAATTAAGCCAAATTTGCCAACATGGAGTTTAGAAATTTGTTTGTTGTTTGTTTGTAGAGTCATGGCCTATCCTCATTTTCCCAACACACAAATGGTGGTTAAAGTGAATCCTACCCTGAAATTTTGGTGGAAGGATATTGAGAGAAATCGAGGACTAGAGGCAAAGAAACTATTAGGTGGCCTTACTGCTTTAATCTCCGTCGAGTCAGACCGGCACTTGATCAAGGCACTATTGAAATTTTGGGATTCTGAGAGGTTAGTGTTCAAATTTAAGGATTTTGAACTAACCTCAACGATCGAAGAGATTGGTGGGTTTCTTGATTTTCCTTACAAATAACGTGAAATGATCGTACCACACAAGCTTACACCAAGGTCCTTTTTGAAGCAAATGGGCATGCATAATAATCTGAGTTTACTTTGTTTGAAAGAAGGATGAATTTCTTTGGAATTTCTATACTTACTATTTGGAGACGAGGAAGGTCATGAAAACTTTCATAGGGAATTCGCTTGCTCTTCTGCGAAATGGGAAAGATACCGTCTTAATGCTTTCGTTGTCGCACTGTTAGGCTCATTAGTTTCCCTAGGGAAGGAGGGAAAATACACACTAGCCTAAGTTATGTGGTTCGTATGATGGCTCGAGGTGGGAAGACCATAGTTCCCATGATACTGCAGAAATTCTAAGAGCATTGACTGGGTGCACCAAGGGCAAAAGATACTTCGAGGGGTGCAACTTCCTATTACAACTATGGGCCGTTGAGCATTTCTACAAGAGGGAGGATCTGGTAGACATTTTGAGAGGGGGTGTGGGGACTAACATTATGAATCATCCCACAAGGATGACGCATTTTTCTTCCCCTGTAGGAACGGAGGACTGATTTGTGTACTTAAGAGAGCGTTCTGCCATTAAAATTCAATGGAAGTATTATTGGTTGAGGCCTCGTCGTGTCATTATAAGGGGTAACGAGCTCTACTTTATCGAGCTTATTGGCTTAAATGGTGTGCAACCATACGCACCACTTCGAGTCCTCCGTCAATTTGGACAGATCCAAATGATACCTCTGCGATCCCATATGGGCCACTATGGGTATAACTTTGGGCCAGAAATACTACGAGTGGACACCATATTAAGAAGATAGAAAATGATGGTAACCATTGACGTTCGAGAGCATCGACCCTTCTGCAGACCTGAGTATTACGTGTGGCTTTTGGAGGACGCGGAACATGCAAATTTAAGCGAAGAAGGCCTTCTAGGCTTTGGTGATGAAAAAGAAAGAATATGGGCACGCAACCTCCTCAACCGCGACTATGAGATCACTCCAGAAATGAGGCAGCAGATTGTGCCCAACATTGGAGACCACCAGGATTGAAGTTTTTTTTTGGATTTTTATTTTCCCCCATGTTATCCCTAGCCCTTTAGTTTATTTCTAGTTTTGCTTTAGTCTGATGTAATAAATTGAAATTATTCAATATATAAAGATTGCTTTTCTTTATTTCTCTAACTCTAAACTCCAAATTGGCAAATAATGCTAGAATTAATTATTATGCATCACTTTTATGCCGTCTTAGGCCTACCTCTGGCTAAATGAGGTCCCTTGCATTTAGGGAGCTTATTTCAAACAATGTGTTATTATTATTCTTATTTGCTTTAATATCCTAACACTGTTTTTTGTTGATTCCATTATTTTTCCCATTTCTAAGGTTGATCTTTCCTTCATTCTAGCACATACACGATCAAAAGAGACCCCCCATTCTCCTCTTCTTCAAAGAACAAACTACAGAGACAAGGGTAAAATGGTTGACAACAACAGCAACAACGAAAGGACAGAAACTTCTGAGGGAGGACAGCTTCCGAGTGACCTTGTCCTTAGACTTGAGTGGAAGATTTCAGAGTTGGAAGAAGAAGTAGCACATATGCGTGATTTGGACAAGTTGTCTATTTCTCTAGGAACCCAATTCGGTGAAAATATAGACAATCCTCCTCACTCTAACCAAACAATCATTTCAAACAACCCTCCAACCAATATATCCCGACTTGAACCCACTCATCCAAATATCTTCCCACCACTTCACGCCCAAAATACCCAAATCCCATTTTACCACTACCACCAACAAACTAAGCCAACCATTCCAGAGCCAATTCCAAATGTAAACCTTTCATATACTCCTGGAAATAACAACCTCAACCCCATATATGTGGAAATCGCTCCCGTGACCCACAACTACCATGAATCAGAGTCCTCCCAAAAGGACATTTTGATAAAAACCCTGACCGAGAGATTAGACAGCTTGGCCAACAGGGTGCAACATGTGGAAGGAAGCAAGAAGTTGGGAGGGCTGAGCTATGAGGATTTTTGTATGCACCCCGACGTAGAATTACCTAAAGGATACAAGCTTCCAAAATTTTGAAATGTTTAATGGCATTGGAGATCCCAAAGCCCATCTACGAATGTACTGTGACAAGCTTGTAGGGGTGGGGAGAGATGAGAAGATACTCATGAAGTTGTTTATGAGGAGTCTCACTAGGGAGGCTCTATCATGATATATTGAACAAGACCCTCGGAAATGGGTTGAGTGGGTGGACATGGCAATAGACTTCATGAACAGGTTTGGATTTAACGTAGAAAATGCACCTGACTGGTTCTATATCCAAAACTTGAGGAAAAATCCCAGTGAATCTTTCAGGGATTACGCCATAAGATGGAGGTCTGAGGCGGTCAGGGCCAGACCCTCAATGGAAGAATCTCAGATGAAAGACTACATCATCTGTGCCCAAGAGCCACAATATTATGACAAGATGATGCTTGTAGCTGAGAAGAGTTTCGCTGAAATTATCAAACTAGGTGAAAGGATTGAAGAGGGCATAAAAAATGGGACTATCATCAATCTGGAGGCCCTGCAAGCCACCAACAAAGCTATGCAATCCGGTGGAATGGCAGAAAATCGAAAGAAAACAGGTTCGATCATGATGGCTCAGGGAACCAAAACCCCTTATAAGTACCAAGCAACAACCCCACCTCTATTTCCATATCCTCCATCCCCATATCCTTAAACTCCATATCCTTCAGCTCCACCACTTATATCTCCCCATCTCATGCCAGTATATCTCCAAAATGCTCCTCCTCAATACCATCAAGCTTCATATCCTGTTTATAATGCCCAGCAAACATACTTCCAAACTCCATCACCCACTCAAACACCGAACTACCGAAACAGACCTCCATATGAAAGAAAACCTGCAAAAAACTATACCCCTTTGGCTGATCCCATAACCTAGCTTTATGAGAGACTGAAAGAGGCTGGCTATGTCACCCCAGTTCCTACATTGCCTATGGTTGTCCACGCAAAATGGTATGACCCTAACAAGGTTTGCGCCTACCATTCTGAGATGAAGGGTCACACTACAGAAGTTTGCAGATCCCTGAAAGATAAGGTTCAAATGCTGATTGATACAAAGGTTATCCAACTCAAGGATCTGACACCAAATGTTGCAAACAACCCTCTGCCTAACCATCAAGTCAACATGGTAGAAGTTGTTAATGTCTCAGATTGGGAGGAATCTATTTGGGTCTGCAAGCCAGAAGAAGCAATGATTGTTACCGCCCAGACTCCAATGGTAGTGCAAAGGCGTGCTCCGTTTGAGGTTGAGGTCGCCATGCCCAAGCCCTCATTCACCGTCCTCAGAGCACCTCATCTTCCCGAATTTGATACACATGTTGTACCATGGGATTATGGAAAGGGAAAAGTGAAAGTTGAAAAAGTAGACACTGCAGCAGGAGTAACCAGATCCGGAAGAATTTACAGTTTCGAAAATGTGGTTCAGGATAGCTCGAGCAAGTCCAAGGCACTAATTGTAGAACTTGAAGATCAAGGTGTTTGGAAGAAGGTTCAGGCCAAAGAGTACTCTGTTGTTGAGCAATTAAGTAAAACAACGTCCCAAATATCCATCCTATCATTGCTACAGTCTTTTGAAATGCATCGGAACACCCTTTTGAAAGTTTTGGGCGAAGCTTATGTCCCATCTAGCATCACTCATGGGGAGATGGCTCAAATGGTCAGGTAGGTATTTGAGGCATATAAAATATCTTTTCACGAGGATGCGTTTCCACTTGAAGGAACAACCCACAATAAGGCTCTGTACATCTCAGCTCAATATCAGGACAAGATAATCACCAAAGCTTTGGTTGATTCAGGTTCTGGTTTAATTATCTGCCCTTTGAGAACGTTAACTCGGTTGGGCGTGGATAGTGCAAATATCCAAATGTGGAAGATGAATGTGAGAGCATTTGATGGCTCTCAGAGGGGTACTATTGGGGAAATAACCTTGGACATGCTCATTGGTTTTGCTATTTTCCCAATAGTTTTTCAAGTCTTGGACATTCCATCCTCATATAACCTATTGTTGGGTCGTCCTTAGATTCATATGACTGGAGCGGTTCCCTCTACTCTTCATCAATGCTTGAAGTTTGAATGAGATCATGAAGAGGTTGTAGTCCATGGGGAAAGAGGACATCATGTAGATGCGATAGAAGGAAGGGGTCATCTAAACCGTGAGATATACCATACAATTGAGCTTGTTGGCAATATTAAATTGCAACTTTGGTTTAGCCAGAAGATCATAGATATGATGGCCTGGTTTGGTTTCGAGCTCGGGAAAGGTTTGGGAGCCAATCTACAAGGAATAGTTGAACCTATACAACCCGTTCGTTATTCAACCACTTTCGGCTTGGGATACAAATATACTACTAAGGAGTGGCTTAATTGACATCCACCTAGAGATGGGTACTACTATCCATTGAAGAAACCGATACCACCGTTGCACCTTCATTCCGATCAGCAGGCTTCATGGGTGTATCATTGATGAGCTTCTGGAAGACATGAAGGGTTTGTCTCTGACCAAGGAAGAAGGAAAGGGCAGCAATGTCGTGATCAACGAGGAGGAGAAAGGGGACCTTAGAGGAAGCAGTGAAGTGAAGATCAGCATCAACATTTGGACCTTAATTCCATCCAGACCTCGTCGGGCATCTGGGTAGCCTTGGAAGAAGTTTTCTATCAAATTTTAAAAGTTTTCAATAAACAGTTTTAAATTCCAGTTCTCTATTATTGTTTTCAAATGCTAGTTTTATGAAACTCTTAAGTTTTAATCAATAAAGTTATTTTCCCATCTATTTAATACTTTATATTTATTTGTGCGTTATTCTTTCTTCCAGCAAAATATGTTATAAAAATGTTGAATCTGAGACTATGGCATATAATGAGACTGCACAACTTAACATTAATAACTTAGAAGAAGTCGAAGAAAGTGAGGTCCCTGAAGAGTTAATCAGACAGGTTGAGGAATTCGAGGAAAAGCCCAATCCGATCGTAGCTCATCGATTGCCCACTAATCCAGACTGTCCTCCTGTGAAGCAGAAACTGAGAAAATACAAACCTGAGTTGAGCTTGAAAATCAAAGAAGAAATATCAAAGCAATTAGATGTTGGAATTCTTCAAGTGACGGAGTACCCAACCTGGCTTGCAAATGTCGTTCCAGTGCCCAAGAAATAGAGAAAGGTTAGAGTTTGTGTGGATTATCGGGATCTCAACAAAGCTAGTCCCAAGGATAATTTTCCATTACCCAACATACACATCCTGATTGACAACTGTGCTAAGCATGAAACACAATTATTCGGGGATTATTTTGCCGGCTATCATCAAATTGAGATGCACAAGGACGATGCTGAAAAAACTGTTTTCATCACACCGTGGGGTGTCTACAACTACAAGGTAATGCCTTTCGGTTAAAGAATGTTGGGGCTACATACATAAGGGCAATGACCACCCAGTTTCACGACATGATCCACAAGGAAATTGAAGTTTATGTAGATAACGTCATCATTAAATCAAAGAAGGGTTCAAATCATCTGGATGATCTGCGAAAGTTCTTTGCCAGACTACGCAAGTATAACTTGAAGTTGAATCCCGCAAAGTGTCTTTGGAGTTCCTGTTGGAAAGCTTCTGGGTTTCATTATCAGCCGCCGAGGTATAAAATTGGATCCATCAAAGATCAAAGCCATTTGTGATCTACTTCCGTCGAAGAGTAAGAAGGAGGTAATGAGTTTCTTGGGACGACTTAATTACATCAGTCTTTTCATAGCCCAGTCTACTGTCATTTGTGAGCCTATCTTCAAGTTGTTGAAGAAGGATGCTACGGTGAAATGGACAGACGAATGTCAGCAAGCATTTGACAAGATCAAAGATTATCTGTCCAATCCTCCTGTGTTGGTCCCACCAGAATCTGGTAGGCCATTGTTGTTATACGTATCAGTATTGGATAATGCTTTCAGCTACATTTTGGGGCAACATGATGAAACAGGAAAGAAGGAACATGCAATATATTACATGAGCAAGAAGTTTACATCATATGAAGCTCGATACTCTCTATTGGAGAGTACCTATTGTGCTTTAACTTGGGTCGCCCAGAAGTTGCGACACTACATCTCCTCACACACTACTTATCTCATTTCTAGGATAGATCCTCTGAAGTATATCTTTCAAAAGCCCATGCCCACAGGTAAACTGGCTAAATGGCAGATACTATTGAGCAAGTTTGACATAGTGTATGTTACCTAAAAAGCAGTGAAGGCACAGGCATTAACAGATAATATGGTGGAAAACCTTGTAGATGACAATTATAGACCATTGAAGACTTACTTCCCGGACGAAGAAGTAGCTTTCGTGGGGGAGGACATCTATGAAGAATATGATGGTTAGAGGATGTTCATTGATGGAGCTAAGAACTTGAGCGGATCCGGCATCGGAGATGTTTTGATCTCACCAACTGGGCAACATTATCTGATATCGGCGAAACTCAAATTCTTTTGCTCAAATAATATGGCTGAATATGAAGCTTGCATATTAGGACTCCGACGTGCTATCGACTTGGATGTCCAGGAAATGCTGATAATAGGAGATTCAGACCTGTTGATTCATCAGGTCCGAGGCGAATGGGCTACCAAGAATCGAAAGTTGTTACGATACTTAGAGTGCGTGCATAGGTTGTGCAAAAGGCTCATCAAGGCAGAATTCAAACATGTGCCAAGGATCCATAATGAATTCGCAGATGCCTTAGCCATTTTTTCTTCCATGATTCAACATCCAGATCATAATTACATTGATCTTATTCACATCCACATATATGAGCAACCAACATACTGTTTTCATGTTGAGGAAGAGCCTGATGGAAAGCCTTGGTACAATGACATTCGAGGATATTTGAAGAGCGGAGAGTATATAGAAGATGCAACAAGTGTACAAAAGTGTACCATTCGGAGGTTAGCGAGTCAATTCTTCCTAATTGGAGAGATCATTTATAGGAGGACTCCCGACTTGGGGTTGCTAAGGTGCGTTGAAGCTGGAGAAGCCGGCAGGTTGATTGAAGAGATACATCCATGAACATGTGGTCCTCACATGAACGGTTTTACATTGGCAAAAAAGATCCTGAGATCGGGATATTTCTGGCTAACTATGGAGACAGCCTGTATTCGCTATGTTAAAAAATGTCACCAATGTCAGACTCATGCAGATATGATCTGAGTTCCTCCCAACGAACTCCATGTTACTAGTTCACCTTGGCCCTTTGCAGCTTGGGGAATGGACGTTATTGGTCCAATCGAGCCAGTAGCATCCAATGGACACATATTCATTCTTGTTGCAATTGACTACTTCACCAAGTGGGTCGAAGCCACCTCTCACAAATCGGTAACAAAGAAGGTTGTGGATGACTTTGTCAAAAATAATATTATCTGTAGGTTTGGGATTCCTGAGTCAATCATCACTGATAACGAAACCAACCTAAATAGTGATTTGATGAGATCATTGTGTGAGAAGTTCAAGATCAATCATCGAAATTCTACAACATAAAGACCACAAATGAATGGAGCGATTGAGGCTGCAAACAAGAACATCAAAAGGATATTGTGCAAGATGATCGACAATCACAGACACTGGCATGAAAAGCTACCATTTGCATTGCTGGGATATCGTACCACCATTAGAACTTCTACTGGGGCTACGCCTTATTTTCTGGTATATGGTAATGAAGCTGTGATACCTGCTGAAGTAGAGATACCATCTCTAAGGATTATTCAGGAAGCGGAGCTGAGTGATGCTAAATGGATACAAGTTCGGGCGGAGCATCTGGCAATAATAGATGGAAGAAGAATTAACGCCATTTGTCATGGTCAACTCTATCAAAATAGAATGACCAGAGATTTTAACAAGAAGGTTAGACCCAGGCACTTCTCACCTGGGCAACTGGTTTTGAAGCAGATTTTCCCAAATCAAGATGAAGCAAAGGGTAAATTCTCACCAAACTGGCAAGGTCCATACATAGTCTCTTAGGTATTAACAGGCAGAGCCCTCGTACTTGCAGAAATGGATGGAGAAGTTTGGCCCAAACTTATTAACTCAGATGCTGTGAAGAGATATTACATCTAAGTTTGTTTCATGCTCTTTTACTCTATATTTGGAATTCCTGTTTAAGAGGGGATACGTAGGCGCTCCTATAGAGTTCGGTCTTTATCTTAATAAAATTTTCATTTTCCCCCATTTCATGGTGTAACTGGGCAGAATTTTTGAGAGGATCTCAAAATTTCCATCAAAGCATTCTCTTCGCGAATCTCGATACTAAAGCAGAATTTTTGAGAGAAGCTAAAAAATTCTCTCAAAAATTCCTGTAAAAGCATTTCTTCTCTCAAATTAGTAACTGGGGCAGAATTTTTGAGAGGATCTCAAAAATTCCTTCAAACGAGCATTTTCTGCACAAATCAAGACTGGGGCAGAATTTTTGAGACCCTCTCAAAAATTCACAGCAATCAAACTACAATCTTCAACAAAGATCAGAATAACAGAATTGCTACTGAGTCAGATGTTGTAAAGTCTCAAACTATGCCATGGTCAAATATTCAACATTACTTTTTACAAATTTATATTTTCAAAAGCTTTTTCAAAAACTCTATCTCCTTCTATTTTACAAAGCAAATGCCCGGAAAGGTCTGGATGGCGAGTCAAAGGGAGCACACCGGTCGGAGCAGATCAACCGCCCCCATTTTTAAACTCACAATTTTTCTTTGAATACAGGAAAAACAGGTATAGATACAAAAGACAACTTCAACATCGCCTGACCGCTATTAAGCTCAACGAATCGCCAGTCAAATGGCATACTATCCTACCAGATATACAAATACAAATACATATAATTTCGTCTTATACACTTATAATTATACAACTACAGATCTTCCCCTAC
>JAJONS010063876.1:0-15296 GCA_029582315.1 Solanum tarnii x Solanum tuberosum
CACACATCAAGAAATAACAAAATACACCTAAAATGATACTAAAATCAAATGGGTATAAGAAATTAAACCTTGATTTAAGCAAAGGAAGAAGAATGAAGAAGACCCACTTCCAACTTGGGGAAGATGAAATCCTTCTCTCTTCAAGTCTCCCACAAAACCTTCTCCAAACTTGAGAGAAAATATCTAAAAATGTACTATTCTATTCTAAAAATAATAATAATGGTTTGAAACTTGTAAAATTATAAAAAAATTTAGTATTTATAACTATCAGAAATTAGTGCAGGCAGATAATTCGGCGAGGTTAGTCGAGTCCGCCGAAGGACTCGGCGACTCACCTTTCTTCAGTCTCATCGTCGTTGAGTGCTTGCCTACAACATCTTCACGTTTTGGACCATTGGGCGGTATAGTACTGTTTCACGGAACTATTCGGTGAAGCGTCGACTGCTCCTTTCATCGCATTTTTGATCCTCTTCCTTCAAGGCTTCACATACTGGAACAAAGGGCGGAGTCTATCCTTTCGGCGAATCGCCAAAGGTTCTTGGCGATGCTCATGCTTTAGCTTCTTCGTTCTGTTCAACCTTTTTGTTCCTTTTTGCGCCTAAGTGTCCATGTTTCCATTAAAACTTCAAATACCTGAAACTTAAGAGTTTTCATCAGATATTGAGACAAAATAAGCATTCAAGGACACTATTTCTATCAAAATAAAGCCCTAAATGAGTCCAATCTGTGGACTCATCGCCACTCCGTTAGTTTCCCTGAAATCATGGTGTATGGGGGGAGAAGGTTCCCCAGCTGCCTGAGTAGCTCCCTGCAGTCATTTAGAATACTAGCGTAAGCGGGGTGGTCATCAGTGATTAGAGTGAGAATTTCTTTGCAGTCTAGACTTATTTCCAAAGGCATTAGACCTTTTTCTAGAGCTAGCTCCAATCCCTGTAGTAAGGCTGTTAGTTCAGCCTCAATGTTGTTGGTTATACGGAGGTTACCCATGTATCCAAGTACCCAATTACACTTCGCATCCCTAAAGACACCCAGTTCCCTATTTTCCATGATTTCCTTTTGCGGAGCCATCACAGTTTAGTTTAAAACCTAACCATGGTACCGTCCGTTGGATGTAAGATGTCATATTCTTGCCTTGGATATCTTTGTGACTTGTAAAAGCCAAGAATTCTCTAGCATAGTTTATAGACTTCCTAAGGCTAATAGTTGATCTAGTGTTCTTGTGAAAGTTTTCATTTGTGATTAGCCATATGTTCCACATAAGGAAAGGAAACACATCCTTCCATGACAAGGAAGTGTGTTTTGTGACAACATTTAAGTTTCTTAAGAAAGTTAACCAGTCAGATTCCCGGCTAGAGATGAACTGATTTACCGAATGTACTACACCTAACTCTTTTCATAAGGTTATGACATTTTTGCATTCTATGAAGATGTGTTTGATAGTTTCAAGCTTATCGCATAGATGGCAGAGGGTTCTTATATTGATACTTATAGAATGAAGATAGTTTCTCATTGGGAGTCTCTCATGTTGACATAGCCAGAGGAAGAATTTCATTTTATTTGGGCACTTCAGGGACCACACCCATTCAAACTTCCCATGTTCTATGTCGTCCCCAACACAATCACTTGCCAAAAACTTGTAGACTGAGGATGTGGTTAGGATACCTTATGGATTTGGTGTCCAGATGGTTGTATCTTTTTTGCTTTTTGACTGGGGAATGTAGGTACTATTTATTTGGAGGACAATATCTCTAGTTTATTCAAAGGAGATGGAGGAGAGGCTTATAGTTCTATTTTCTAGTATTGTCTCGCGTACTTGAATTTTAATCTCTTCCATCGTAAGGGGGCCCTGGATTTTTTCCTTAATTGTTTTCCCATTTGGTAACCAAACATCAAACCAGAAAGATGTGTTGTTTCCATCTCCTATGATACTTCCTATACCCTTTTTACATATGTTCCAACCTAGCATAAGGTTCTTCCAAGTCCTGCTATGAGAGGGAGCTGCTTGACTTTGGGTGTTGAGCGTTCTATGTATGTCATACTTATTTACTAGCAAGGAAGCGCAAAGCGAATGTGGATTCTTATAAGCCCTCCATGCTAGTTTTGCTAGTAGAACTAAAAAAATTGTTTCCACTTTTTGAATGCTCAAGCCCTCTTTCCATTTTTCAGAAGTAATCTTTGCCCATTTGATCATGTGGAGTTTCTTTTTTTCCAGTTGTCGAACCCCAAATGAAATTACGCTGGATTTGGTCAATCTTATTAGTAATTTTACAAGGTAGTTTGGTGACTTGCATTAGGTGCGTAGAAAGATTGTTTAAACAAGCGTTTGCTAAGATGGTTCTTCTTGCCATATTCAGAAGTTTTGTTTTCCATCCAGCTAGTCTAGATTGCATGTTGTCTAATATGGATTGGAAGTCTGCACTGGATGTCCTATTTTGGTTATCAGAAATCCCAAGTATTTACCAAAGTTCCTCCCATTTTTTTATCCCCAGTTCCCTTGAGATAGTTTAACTTTAGGTTTTTGGGCAGTTTCGAGAGAATATAAATTTGGATTTAGAGGTGTTTACTGTTTGTCCAGAGGATTTACAGAATTCTTCTATTACCTTACTCACGTGTTGGCAATATTTATTTTCAACTCGACACATAAGGACGAGGTCATCCACAAAGAATAAATGGGAAAATCTTGGTCCTTTGTTCGAGATCTTTATGGGAGTCCAATTCTTTAGCTGGACTGACTGATCGAGTTTCCTTGACAGGATTTCCATACACATGATAAACAAATAGGGTGACATAGGGTCTCCTTGTCTTAACCCCCTCTATGGCTCGAAGAAATTTGTTCTTGATCCATTTAGGAGTATAGTTGTTCTACTAGTGGTAACACATGACATAATTAGGTTTATGGTTTTGTGGGGAAGATTAAAGTAGTGCAAGGTTTCTTTTATAAAAGACCATTTCATCTTATCAAAAGCTTTCACCAAATCCAGTCTGAGGACTAAGTTTGATTTTTTCCCTTTCATCTTATTGAAGTGTGTAAGGATTTCTTGGACTATGAAAGGATTGTCTGAGGCATGCCTATCTTTTAGGAAGCTGGCCTAGCAAGGCCCAATTAGTTTTACCATGATGGGCCTACGCCTTTGTGAAATAATTTTGGTAATTATCTTGTATGCAGTGTTACAAAGGTTTATAGGTCGAAATTCCTTCAACTTATTAGCATTTTTTGTTTTTGGTATTAAGAAGATGTGGGTTTCATTGATCTCTGGGGGGATGTGACCTTCTACGAAAGATTTTTGGCAGAGATTTATGACAGAATTTCCTACAGTGTTCTAATACCTTTGGTAAAAGAAAGGGTGAAGTATGTTAGGTCAGGTACCTTGAAGGGCTGGAAAGATTGGACCACACCTAATATTTCCTTTTCAGTGGGAATATCGTCTAAGCTGGAGAGAATTATGGGGTTACAAGGGGTTTGAGGTGGGTGGGTGGTCCTGTAAGAGAACAACTTATTGGTGGTAAATAGATTTTTGAAGAAATCATGGGTAGAGTTTACAATCTCGGCTTGATTATAAGTCCATTCACCTTGGTCTGATTGTAAGGCTAGAATTTTTTTTCCTTCATCTTTTATTGAGAGTGGTTGTATGGAAGAATTTAGTGTTAGCATCCCCTTCATTTAGCTAGTTAACTCTTGATTTTAGTTGCCAGAAGTCCTCTTCGATACGTAAAATGTAGTTATATTCCTTAATAAGGTCATTTTCCAGATTGTTAGGAAAGGGCTATGACTGTAATTTTTGGACATTTGGATCCCTTCTAACCATCTCAATATTTTTTTCTTTTTATGGAATATGTTACCAAATGTTGTTCGATTCCATTCCATGGCATCTTTTTGGAATGTGGGGATGTCGTCTAGTATATTATGTACCCCTTCCCATGAGTTAGTTATAATTTTTTCAAGGTCAAGGTGGGAGGTCCACATGGTTTCAAATCTGAATATTTTTTCTCTTTTATGGACATGGTGAGTGAATAAGACTAGTAGAAGGGGGCAATGATCAGAGTGGGTGCATGGAAGGTGGTGTACCTAGGCATTAGGAAAATTTCTGACCCAATTCTCGTTTGCTAGAAAGTGAGCAAGCCTTTCATAAATAAGTTTTGTTCTATTTTTAAAATGCTTTAACAACGTATATCTACTTCCTTTGAAACCCATATCAATAAGTTCACAATAGTTTAGCGTGTCCCAGAATTCTTTCGTACGAGCTCTATTAATAGGTCTTCCCCCACATTTGTCTGTTATATTAAGAATTTCATTAAAATCTCCTCCCAATAGCCAGTTACCATTATAATTTTCTTTAATTGTTTTAAGGTTTTGCCATAGGATTTTGCGAGAATGTCTATACATACTAGCATAAATAATATTAAGAAGCCAAGAGTCTTTAGTAGCACGTACCTTAACCATTGCATGTATCTCCTAGCCAGTTGTAGTTATGTCTCCAGTTCTAGTACGGCTTCCTCCCAAAGCAGGGCTAAGCCTCCAGAGTTTCCCACAGAAGGGACTTGAATTTAGTTATTAAAGAGAAAGTTATCCAGAAGGGGTTGATGATCTTCCATCTTAGTTTCTATTAGAGCTACTAAGGGAGGCTTGTGTCAATCTAGTAGGGCCCTAAAGTTTCTCTTAAAAGCATTCCCGTTACACCCTCTACAATTCCAAATTATGATATTCATTGATCTGTTGAGAAGGGGGGTTGCATTGGTTGGTAATCTCCCCTCCCTGGTTAGAGGATTCTCTATTACAAGTGTCGAATTCATCACCACTACATAGTTTCGTATGTTTGGGTTTATTGGAGTTCTTATATCGATTGAGATTTTCAACAGCCTTGGGGGACAAATGAGTATATGTTTTTTTCGTATCTCTCTTTGAATAACATTATTTTTATTTCTTTTAAAACTGCTATCTCTATTCATTTTTCCCTCATCAGTAGGATTGCGCCCTCTATTTCCCGTACGTCTATAGTTACTCCTCGAGATGGTACTAGGGAAGGGGGAGGGGGGGTTCTGCGATAGGGAGGTACCTGAGAGGTTAAATCCACAAACTCTGGCACTACTTGAGGAGGGCTCTCATCTTCCTTCGTAGGCATCTTGAGAGGGGAGTTTTGGTACTGGTTCCTACATGCTCGAGGGTACATTGTTGCTTCCAAGACCTGATGTAGAAAGTAGAAAGGTGGAAAAATAATGGGTTCCACTATTGCTATCGGGTTGAGGGGGTTGAGGAGAGGCATTTCCCATGTCGGGTGATGGTAAAAAGGAATTTGGGGGAAAGGAAGTTTCGGAGGGGGTTGTAGGACCGTCGACAACCATAAATGGTTGTTGTAGGTCTCCATTGTAAGCCTCATACCCTCCAATACTACTTGGTCTAGGAAAGTCGGGTTCTGCACTAGTACGACCACATTCCTCCCTTCCACTTCCGCACTGAAGGATAAAGATTGGCCTTGGAGGCTCAGTTCCAACCAAGAGTGGGGGTGTTGGTTTGGTTCCCGTGCTTGGGTTGCATAAAAGGTATGACCCCCATTGTTATTGGTATGGTTTGGAATATAGTTGGTTGTTGATGGTTCATGTTGAATTGAGTGGGAGGGGAGGGGAGTTCATGGGGATCGGTCATCGAGGAGAGCTCCTCGAGTTTGCTCTTCTCCTCTGAGAGTTTAAGGGAATTCTTAGCATTTTGGATAGGAATAGTTAAATCTACGTATAAGGAAATAGGAGTTTGTATTTTATGCTCCAAAGCAGTAGTTAATATAAGATCAGTACTAGGAATATTTGGGAACAATTTATTGTTAGAAGTAAATGTATGTGGAGTAGGTGCGGGGATATTATCCTGATTTCCTTTTTTGGTATTAGTCTGCATAAAAGAATTTTCAAATTTTTGGGTAAGATTATTAACCAAGTTAATAGATTTAGAGTTAATAAAAGGTGCCAACAAGGCATCTTTTGAGATTGTATGGACGGAGTTTGAGGGAGTAGGCTAATAAAGTATTATTTGGATTTTGTGGGGATAATTTCGGAAACGGAAAATATATTTGGTAGGACACTTTTTTGGCACGAAATGGCACGACTTTACTTTTCCAGGGTAATGTCGTAATTTCGCAGAAATGGGAAGGGTGATTGGGTAAATTAATTTATTTGTTGTACCCAAAGTACCCTCCAAAGTAAAACCACTCTAAAAACTATTAAACCACTACCTTTTGAAATTGAAACCACTTCTGAAAAGTCTAACCTATACTCTTTTCTTTTCAATTCACACTGCCCAAGAAATTTATATCAACTCCTATACTCTATTGAGATTTAGAGCATTATATTTCTATGTGTTCCGTATTTCTATTTCTACCAATTTCTTGGTCTTTCTTCATTGTTCTTCATTTTTAAAAGCGCTTTATTTTCATTTTTGTTCATAATTTTCATTTTAAAAAATAAATCAACAGCAATACCATATTGAGTAAACTATATTTGTTCCAAACTTTTGGTCTTTATCAATTTTTTCTTCATTTGCAACAACCCTCTATTTCTTTCATAATTGTCATTACATGGGCAAGTACGTGTATATTGTTTTCAAGGGTAAAAAATAAGGTGTATATTCAAGTTGGTAAGAATGTGCAAATTTGACCATTGGAGTTACTGATAGTTTATACCGAAAATACAAGAATTATGACGATGTTGTGCAAGATTTAGAAGATTGAAATTTTGGAACCGATGGAGTGAAATTAAGCCACGAAACTTTTGGGGAATCATGTTCTAATTCTGTGCATGTGGATGAAAAGAAATTGTTATCTAATGAACAATATATACTTATGTTAGCAATGATTTTTGTGGGTTTTGTTGTTGGAAAATCAATGAAAGATTAATTTGTTAATATGATTTTGTGATGTTATTTTCATTTAGGATTGTATGTGTATTGGGAATTGGCTTTTTTGTATTTTTCCTTATATTTTGGATTGGGCCTTTTTTTTTATTTGTCCTTATATTGTGGATTGGGCTTGTCAACATAAGTACTTTTATTTACTAATTGATAATAATTTAAAAAGAATAAATAATATATGTTTCGTCATTATAAACGAATGCTATTGCAGCGAGAATGATTAAAGCTTAAACGATTAGTCTATAGGTCACGAGTTCGAGTCTAGGTTAGGTCCCCCATTTTAGTTATTTTTTAAAAAACAACTCTCTTAAAATATTTTTAAATTTCTTTTTTTTTTTTGGTGAATAAGTGTGTAAAAGTTTATATTTGTATCCTTTTTACAACCAATGATGATTTTTCATTAGTATAAGTCAAATCACTATGATTAAAATAAACGTAAAGGATATATTATTATATGAGTGATGCTCCTTCACAGATACAAGTCAATTGAATGTGGTGAATATAATCATGATCAAGATATAATTGGTTATATCTTAATACAATTAGTTATGGTATATGTCAACCTTTGATCAATTTATTTTCACATTTTAGGGGTGATTAGACTCTATTTATTGATAATATCTTATTTATAAATTGCCTAGTGATATTCATTAAATAGTTGATATTAAGAAGAATAAATGAATTTCGTTTCGTGATTATGAACGAATGCTATTGCAGCTCAAATGGTTAAAGCTTAAACGATTAGTCTATAGGTCACGAGTTCGAGTCTAGGTTAGGTCCCCCATTTTAGTTATTTTTTTAAAAATAACTCTCCTCAAATAATTTTAAATTTTTTATTTTTTTGGTGAATAAGTGTGTAAAAGTTTATATTTGTATCTTTTTTACAACCAATGATGATTTTTCATTAGTATAAGTCAAATCACTATGATTAAAGTAAATGTAAAGGATATATTATTATATGAGTGACGCTCCTTCACAGATACAAGTCAATTGAATTTGATGAATATAATCATGATCAAGATATAATTGGTTATATCTTAATACAATTAGTTATGGTAAATGTCAACCTTTGATCAATTTATTTTCACATTTTAGGGGTGATTAGACTCTATTTATTGATAATATCTTTATAAATTGTCTAGTGATATTCATTAAATAGTTGATATTAAGAAGAATAAATGAATTTCGTTTCATGACTATGAATGAATGCTATTGCAGCACGAATGGTTAAAGCTTAAACGATTAGTCTATAGGTCACGAGTTCGAGTCTAGGTCCCCCATTTTAGTTATTTTTTATAAAACAACTCTCTTCAAATAATTTTAAATTTCTTATTTTTTTGGTGAATAAGTGTGTAAAAGTTTATATTTGGATCCTTTTTACAACCAATGATGATTTTTCATTAATATAAGTCAAATCACTATGATGAAAATAAACGTAAAGGATATATTATTATATGAGTGATGCTCCTTCACAAATACAAGTCAATTAAATGTGATGAATATAATCATGATCAAGATATAATTGGTTATATTTTAATACAATTGGTTATGGTATATGTCAACCCTTGATCAATTTATTTTTGACATTTTAGGAGTGATTAGATTCTATTTATTGATAATATCTTATTTATAAATTGCCTAGTGATATTCATTAAATAGTTGATATTAAGAAGAATAAATGAATTTCGTTTCATGATTATGAATGAATGTTATTGCAGTGCAAATGATTAAAGCTTAAACGATTAGTCAATAGGTCACGAGTTTGAGTCTAGGTTAGGTCCTCCATTTTAGTTATTTTTTTAAAAAAACTCTCTTCAAATAATTTTAAATTTCTTATTTTTTTTGGTGAATAAGAGTGTAAAAGTTTATATTTTGATCCTTTTTATAACCAATGATGATTTTTCATTAGTATAAGTCAAATCACTATGATGAAAATAAAATTAAAGGATATATATTCTATGAGTGACACTCCTTTACAAATACAATTCAATTGAATGTGATGAATAAAATCGTTACCAATTTTAAATTAGTCTCTTTGTAGGTTTGAGGATTTAAATAATTTTAAATTGCCTAGTGATATTCATTAAATAATTGATATGAACGAGAATACATAAATTCCCTTTCGCTATTATGAACAATTGTTATTGTAGCGCGAGTGGTTAAAGCTTAAACGATTAGTCCATAGGTCACGAGTTCGAGTCTAGGTTAGGTCCCCCCTCCCCCCCTCCATTTTAGTTATTTAAAAAAAAAATTAGACTCTTTATAGGTCTGGGTATTTCAAATGTCTTATTTTGCTGAACATCAAAAAATCTATGATCACACATTTATTGTTTTTTAAACGTCTGGTCTTCATATTTCATTTTAACAAACAATCCACTACAACACAAAATAGTTGAATAAGTAATAAGAAAGAAAGTAAAAGTCGAATAAAATTAGTTCATAAACATAAGCAAAAAACTATGCACATAATTACAAAGCTAAATTACAAGCACATAAATTGGTCTTAAAAATTCTTTAGAAGTACCAATTTATGCACATAATTTAGCCCCAAACAAAAGTTTCAAAAAAGGAAGCTAAATTACAATCCAAACTTTGACAAAATATCAAATACATGATAAACCTCAACATCACAAGCACATCCATAACAAGGTTGATCATCCAGTTCCTCGTCACTATCAACAGGCCATCCATTCACCTGAACACGATTCTCGTGTTCACCAGTTCAACAACGGTCTGGTCGTTGAGTAAAAAAAAGATGAATTACTAACCCAAACATGATCTATAATATTGATTAGACTCTCCCTCCATTCCTTAATTTCTCTTCTTTGAGGGAGATTTTCCTTCATTTGGCCAATGAACTTGACCGCGTCATTACTTCGCTGCCTTCAGCGAAAATGGAAATAATGGCAAGCACATATGATGAGCCATTGTGTCCTCCTTTTTTAGCTTCCCAAAGCCTTTCCAATGCAAGTGCCGGGCAATTATTTTAAAAAAAATCAATCTGACAAAAGAAGCACAGAAACATTATTGAAACCATCTTTAAGTTTGTGAGTACAAAATCAAACTGAAAAACTCATTGAAAATAGCAAGTTGAAAAAGAAAAAACAATTACCGTCCCAACTTTGTACAAAGCTTCTTTATTGCCAACATTCATGCACCGACTCATAAAAGAAGCTCTTTCATTTAGTTTTTCTCTTGTCCTCACAGACCAAGAGAATATTGGGAAGTTCTCAAATGATACCTTTTGGTAAACACTTTCTTCACTTCCCAGTGTGTTAAATAGCGTTGAACTGAAAGCAAAAGTTAAGAAATCTCCCTATATATATTTATTTCTATATACCTCAATCGTAGACTTATGAAGTCTTTGAATGACCTAAAAGCCACTCTTTCAACAATATCTAACAATATAGTTTTTTCAATTGATTCGATTGAAGCACAAATCTTCTTCATAATTTATGTTTTAGGAAATTTTTGGGGTTGTGTAAGGGAGGGGTTTCGTGGAGTATTTTTGAATAGAATGGGTGTGAGTTGTAATTTTTAGTGTTGTAAAAGGTTATTCATGGAAGATTCAAGATTTTGTGACATGTGGTGGGTGAGCTGTGTCACACAACTTGTGAAACCCTTTTTTTTTTTAATTTAAAGATGAAGTTATTAGATTTTCAAAGAATAAAGAAGGCACCCGTTACTTCATTTTTTATTGATTTAAGAAAAGTTTTAAAAAAATAAAAATAATACATTCATGATTATATGTATTAATAAATGTAGAGATTTTATTACATTAATAAGTTATGAATCCAAAATATTTCATTGAACTCAAAGATGTTCATTAATTTTGGCAACATGTATGCTATTTATTATGCATTTAATGATGTGATCCAAAACCCATTACCCTTCTTTTATTCATTCTAAATGGATGTAGGGAAGGGGATTGGATTGAAAATGAATGTTTTTTTCACGTGGATTGTTGAATTGTAATGATGCCATCCTAAAAAATAATTGTTAGGATTAAAAAAGTTACTTACATGTTGAGTTTAATAAAATTAATTACTTATATGTTGAGTTTATTTGTCATTATATATTATTCTTATTATTTGTCATTAAATGAGTTTAATAAAACTAATTTACTATAATAAGTCATCATAAATCATATCATCTGTTTTAAAAAAATGATGTTTCAGTAAACTTTCAAATCTTATTATTGAAAGAAAAATACCGAATAGCGTTTTATTAATAATTATTTAAAAACTCAAGTAATGAAAAGAGATCACATAATTAGAAGATAAATGAGTACTACTAGCTGTTTGGAACGAATACCTAGGCAATTGGAAGACCACTCTTTTGTCATTATTACAATTACACAATCCAAATGCAATCTACTTTCATTTTATACGGAAATGGCCTTTTTCAATCCCCTTCACTATAGGGAGTTCACATTTATGAATGAAAAAGACAACATGAATATTTACGGGATATTTATTCATGTATGTGAATCATCATTTTACATAAAATAATGAACAAAAAAGAAAATTAAATACGTATTAATAAAGAGGTGCAATGCATACTAATAGAACATTAATACCTAGGCAGCATTAATTCATATTTAAAAAGTTAATGATGAGTTAAAATTATATTTTCAACTGAAGCTTTTATGCATTTTCATTAATGAGGAAATAATTAAATATAAAGCTTTAATTTTTTTTATGTATTTTAAAATGAGGAAAAAATTCCCAACAAATATTTTATCTACAATTTTATATTTGGAAAAAAATATTAAACATTGGGTTTTAAGACGAAACGTGTGTGTGACAACTAACAAATCACAATAACAAGAGCATGCTTCATTAAATGAACTATGAAACAACTTCCAATGCATTTTCAATTCCACTTATTTCTCATCAATATTTTTTACTTACAACACATGTGAAATACTTCACTCTTCATTACACTAATCACTATTATTGTCATTTAAGAAGCCAAAGAGCCAAAAATTTAAGAATTTATTTACTTTATAGTATTGATAATTCATAATGTTCATTTGTTAAAATCAAACAGAGATATTAATTTAGATTTTAAGTTAAATTAAGATTTGTGCTCTTAACCTCATATTAATTAATTTAAGGTTAATTATAAAATTAAATAAGATAAGATAGCTAAACATACATAATATAGTTAATATTCAAAATATTACAAAATGGCCTATTAGAAGTAGCAGAACTTTGTAACTTCTTCATCGCTACTACAACCATAACATAGGTCTTTTTCCTCATATTCGTCACTATCAAATCCAACTGGGTTATTAGTAAGTAGATGTAATAGTCTAGTGCAACAACATGGGAGCCGATTAAAGATATAAATTGTTCCCAGGATTTGTCGAAGACGTTGTCGACACTGCCTTGTTATTTTTCTTTGTTGTTGCATTACTTTCATATCTCCAATCGTCTGTATCCCATCTCATCTAGATTCACTGCCTAAGAATATGGAGATTAAGCCAAACACATATCTTGCAGTTGTGTGGCCTCCTTTGGATGCTTTGTCTAGCATTTCAAGTGCTTCAGCTGTATTTCTATTTCTGAAATAGTTCTTCTGAAAATATTAACACTGAACAATGAATTAGAACCGATTAAAGCTTGGAAAAATTCTTTAATCAAACAAATATATATATAAAAAAATTATATATTACCACTCCTGTTCTGTACAAGGCTTCATTATTTTCACATTCTATGCAAAGGTTCATGAACGACTCAATTTTTTTGTAATTTTCATACGTTGGAAGTCTCAATGGACTAATCGAAACGTCTAACAGCGACAGATTTGTATAAACCCAGCGTTCACGTCCTATTTCATTAAAAAGGTTGCAACTGAAAAATCGATGGGTTAGGTAACATGAAGTAAACAATACATTTGAAAAAAAAATTAGTATTACCTTATTCTGAAATTAATCAAATCCTTGCACGATATAGAAGCCACCTTTTCTACAATCCAATCAAGTAATCCCCTATCTAGGGATTCAAAGGAAGAGGAAATCGTCTTCAAATTTTTCATTGAAGGATGATTATGGTAAGAGGTTAGAATGCAAAGGTGTGCAAATTTCTCTTGCCTTTCGGTTTCTTTGAAGGTTAGAATGCAAAGTGTGTAAAAGACGCATTGAAATTTCAACTAGTTCTGACACGCTGCATTAATTGAGTAACTATGTGGGAAATACTATTAGTGTAGCATTTTATATTAAATTATTAAAAAATCAAATTCCGAAAATTAATTTGTTTCGTGATTATAATCAAATTCTCACACATGATTTCATATACATTGCAAAATTGGCCATCATTTTCATGATAGGACTTTACTAATATAAAGTTTTTTAAAAAATCATTTATTCTAACAAATTGCAAATTATTTTAAACGTGAAAATAAGTTTTGAGTATTTTTTTATAAATAATTTACATTTTTAAAGTAAAAAATGAAATTATATAGAGTAGTTAATTAGTCTTGAAAATATATATACTTTGACCTGGGAAAACTAATCATTCTTGAAAATATA
Organism: Solanum tarnii x Solanum tuberosum; assembly: GCA_029582315.1. Taxonomy (NCBI): domain Eukaryota; kingdom Viridiplantae; phylum Streptophyta; class Magnoliopsida; order Solanales; family Solanaceae; genus Solanum; species Solanum tarnii x Solanum tuberosum. The sequence goes on from JAJONS010063876.1 coordinate 13,428, forward strand.
TGCTTAATTAAGAATCATTATTAATGCTAATTAAAAAGTTGTTTGTGATAAATAAATTACAGTTAATTAATAAAATTAATTTGTTTCGTAATACACAAACGAATGTTATTGCTATTAACATAAAGAGTCTAATAGTAGTACATGGTATTTAATTCCATCTTGAAAGATTATTCACTGTATCAAAAAACGTTAAGTTAAACTTTTTGACCTTAACATTTGTGGTGGGAAGTCAAAAATTTAATTACGCTATAAGTATCCAATACTATCTCACAATATACACCAATTTGTGTTCTCATCAGACCAATGACAGACTTCACTCCAGTGTCTATTACTCCCCTACCAAGCTTCAAAATTAGACTAACTAGATCATATGTTACGTTAAGGGGAATGGTAAATTATCGCATTTCATAGTTTTTCGTTTTATGTGTTTATTTATTTGTTTTAATAAAATTATAATGTAATTAATGTCTTGTGTCTTTTTTGTTTTATGTAGTGGATTCCACTATCAGTAAGTCGATACTTTTCGCCGAATCAAACATATACTTTGTTAACTTATGTACGTTCTGGTACTGCATGTGGAGATCAATACATTTTAACTGTAGGCAATTGTAGTTTTTCCAATCGGCGGAGGTTTTCAAAGGGTTGAAATGATTTTGTTATTGATGCGGGATTGGTTGTCACGCCCTGAGCCTACACCCTGGACGTGGCCGGCACTCGAGAACCATTGCTGGCCCCAAGCAAACCCTTGGTCTGGCTTACTTACTCAGCGGAAGACTTAACTTAACAATATAATCCCAAAACATAACTTAAAAGAGATATAAACTTAGCCAAAACGGCAACTGGAGTCTGTAAACAACATCTAAATGATAATATAAAGACAACTGAACTACTAACTGACTAACTATCTATGAAACCTCTAAAAACAACTGAGATGGATGTTGGGAAAATCCCCACAACATCCTAATGAACTAATAAAATAACTGAAAGCATTAAAAGGAGTCCTCTGAAATGCAAGGAGGCTCACCAACTGACTCTGGAGTGCTCACTGGATCAACGATGCGCTGGATGCTGATCCTGGTTACCTGCGTCTGGATCATAATAAAATGCAGGCCAACTGGCATCATTACATTGAATGTTTGAGTATGCGAGTTGGAATGCTAAACACAACTTAGGCTTGAAAAGATTCTGAAAGGAACTGAAGAACTTACAAGGCTCAACTCAACTCAACATAATTGAACTCATTTCAATATAAAGTAAAAACAAGTGCAATATAAAGAAAAATTATTTAAAACATGATGTCAACTCTGTGTGTATGCAAAGATACATATAAGTCTGAGATGTATGTAAAAATACAAATAAACTTATGTATATAAAATTACAAAATATTGTTGTGGGAATTTCTCCAACCGACAACCATCACTTAAGAGTTATAGTGATGATACACCACTTTACCTCACGCTGCCAAGGACCATCATATACCTTGTCGGGGGTATATGACCTAACTCACTAAGTGGATCCACTAGTCTATGCGAAAAGGATTCATCTAAAAAGTATGACCCTTTTTCTACATATGATGGCTACATGGTTTATGGGGGCTGGGGGTTCTCTGAACGCTCCCCCATATCGGTGCTCAATACTACTCCCAAATATGATACCAGCTCTTTATGTTTAAAACATACTTCTTATGTGATTTGAGATTAGTGCTCAAATACTTAGCTCAAAGCCTATCTTGGAAATCAAAGTTTCCCCTCTTGCTTCATTTAGAAAGCGATTACTCTTTTCTGAAAACTAGCCCGAAGGCCCTTTGAAATCGAGGTTTCTTTTCTTGTTTAAATGTGAAAACATTTTAAACCCTTTGGGAATACATAG
>JAJONS010063878.1:0-10212 GCA_029582315.1 Solanum tarnii x Solanum tuberosum
AGATGATTTTCACCAATAATTTTTATATTCAAATATTCTTACAATTTGCATGTAATACATACATTCATTAATGTAATAATCCTTAATTAATTTCTTTGGAAATCAGTTTTAACAAATTATAAATTTTAATAAATGTACATATCAAATCAAATTAATGGCAAGTAAGTCTTATGAATATTTGGCAAGAGAGTGAACTGTGTAATTACTAGATATAATAATGCCGTAGATTGCAAGTTGTCACAATTCAAAATCACAAGTCGTGATGGCACCTATGTTCCCAATCGATTTTACCAATTCAATTCAGTATTAACAATGAGAAAAGTAAGCGACAAGTAGAATACCCCAACAACTCTCTTTCATAAGTATTAAATAACGGAAAACTAAACTACCACCCAAGATTTAGTGTCAAAAGTACAAGAGATTCAAAACTTCAATACAAAATGGGAACTAAATGACAAACCTAGACGTGAGAAATATCTTGTCTAAATACTAAAATTAAATGATATCGTCTAACGACATAGAGGGAGGTGGGGGCCACATAATAGTCAAGTAGCTCACCATAACTCCAAGATAATTCAAAACTCAGCTCTGAAAGCTCCATGAAATGCATTTGAAATTGAAATCCAATCTGCACCACAAAAGAGTGTAGCGGGTGTAGTATGAGTATGAAACCACGTGTACCCAGTATATCTCATTGACCGATAACGAAGAAGTAGTGACAGGAGTATATAAGAAAATAATCCTTTAATTTTACAGGTCCATAATATATTTATCAACCAAGTTTTCATCAATAGGGACAAAAAGTAAATTTCACGTAATGTCCAACCACCAAATAAGAACAGAATCAACAAGAATGAAGGATGTAATGGGATGCAATGCAATGTGACACCATAAAATGATATGCCTCAGATGCTAGTACTCTCTCAACCGTATATACATGATACTCCTCGAAAATAAATTGAGAGTTCATGATCCATGCGGGACTCGCGAGGTCCATATACTGACAGAGACGATCTCCACGTGTCTTTGCGGACGATCTCAACGCACAATCATAAAATCAACAATTTTCGCACGGACTATCTCCACGTGCCCAAATTATAATCATAACTTCTCCCTCGCACGGACTATCTCCACGTGCCCAAATTTTAATCATAACTTGATCTCAACATGGACGATCTCCACATGTTAGACCTTTCCTCACACTCAATCTCATGTGCACAATATGATATCAATAAAAAAGGATGATGCAACATCTCAACAAATCAAATGTTTTTATGACATATAAGCACCTCAATTATCACAATTATACGGGTTCAATAAAGAAACACAACCACATAAAAGAAATCAAGTCACTAAATACATCAGCTAATGCCCATATGCTTTGGCATTCTCAAATTACAACCTATCGTATTATAGTAATAAACTTTCCCTTTAATAACACTAGTACTCGTACCAATTCCCTTCGCACCATTGGTACGAGACCCCCATCTTTCGCCCTTACCCATTGTCTATTCCATTTTTAATCTTTAATTAGAAAACGTCCCTCAACGAAGTCTAAAAAGTCTTAACACACCTTGAATGATGAACACATATCACGAATCCTCAAGATCTTGTCTTTCCCTTTCATAAGCTTCAAGTGTTCCCAATCGATCAAATATGCATTATTCATAAGTAAACAAATCCGTAGACACCCATATTACTATATATTTAGCCTAGACCCAAAACTCACCCTAATTTATAATTAAATTCGTGAATTTTGGTGGTAACTAATATGTCAAGTCTCATATTCGTAAGTTTGAAGCCTAGAGTTAAGTCTCAATTTCTCTCAATACCATAAATATAATGATATTCGTATACTACAATACCCATAATATTTAAATATATACCAACATGTCAAGAACAACTTAACAATGAAAAAAATTACGAATTCTCAAGAAGTTAACGAGCAATTTATATCTTAACTTCATATGTTTTCCCTACTGTTTCTGACCATCTCATTCTCCAAATTACAATTCAAAATCATAGGATAATTGCTACCCGTAACAGAAGAATTGAAAAGTCAAGAAATTGATTCACTAATCTCGTGCTATGCAAATCAAATTGGAAATTTGACATGTTAATATAAAACTCAATGTAAGAAAAAGGATTCTTGCCCAATGATTAACTAACACCTACCCTATCATTTTTGTACTACACTATCCCACTAACTCTTTAATAAAAGTGATCTGTTTATTCTAAAATTTTCAATAATACATTCACAGGCTGAATGGCTCGCCTACTCTTTCTCAAGTTATGATATAACACTCGTGTAACCCCTCTAACTTATTTCAATACATGGCCAAATAGTAAAGGGTATTAAATGAAGGGAAAATTACAAAAATCACATACTTTTAAGGCAAAATTACAATCTATCCCTTAAAAGATTATAATTACAGAAATCCCTCAAACGGATATAATAATATAAGCGCTGATACATTAATCTGATCCGCGAGATACATTAATCGTTAATTAAGATACATTACATTTTATACATGATACACTAATCTGATGTTCATTTTATACATGATACACTAATCTGATGTGCGAAAATGATGGATTTTGGAGATTTGTAAAACTTATATGGGATAATGGCAATAAGTAAACTAAAAGGTGGGATTTTTGTAATATTTCCTTAAATGAATTATGGACTTGGCCCACTAACTATTAACTTTATTAATTATTTAATAAATCTTTGTTAAATAAATATTCTTAGTTACTGAATAGTTTAAAATTTTCGTTCACAATTTTATGGGAAGAGTCAAAATAGTCCTAGTGACCAAAACAACCTAGCGGGTCGTTACACAAGTGAGAGCTATAAATACGACTCTTGCATCACTAATTTTTCTCATCTCATCACTCATCAACAATACTAATCTTGCATCTAATCCTTTCAAATTGATTAAGTAGGCATGGCTTCATCAACGGAGAAAACGTCCTCTAAAAATAAAAATAATGTAAGTTTTCCTAATTTGATTATCTAATAATACTACATATCTACATAGGTCTATATAAAACGTTCTCTTTGTTTTCATTTTTGTAATCAAGTCTTTAAAATATAAATGCAGGATTTGACTCAATACTTAATTGACTGACTCAATATGAGGGGTTGTTGATTTGTTCATACATGGAGCTCACATCCTCCTCATAAGGATGAATCTACAGATTATCAAGCACAGAAAGGCGGTCAGAAGATATTTTGGAGGAAAAAATAAAAAATGAGGCTCCACAAGGAAAAGAGGTTGTTGCAAAACAACCAAGGGAAGCAAAAGTAGAAGGGAACATCTTCTCATGGGTAAGAGGTTGTGTTATGTGTTTGGTGATGGATCACGCACATACATAACACAACCGTTTATCCATAATGTAGATGTTCTCTTTTACTCGTACTTCCTTTTGTTGTTTTGCAGCAGCCGCTTTTTTATTTTCCTTCAAAATCTCTTCTGGCTCGCCCTTCTGTCCAAGGTATGGCATTAAGAACATATGGAAGAGAGGTTGTTGTTGTTGTTGGTGTTACTGGTGTAACATGAGAAAAGGGTGTTGGAGAAAATATCGCAGAAGAACAACAAGCACAAATATGAGAGGCTAATAATGCTTCTGCAAAATCATGTTTAGCTATACATTTTAAGATTCTTTTTAATATAAAATTAATTATTTAAGCATATTATTTCTATTTTGAAAATTACTCAATAGGTGTAGTAGTTGATTTTGTTTTCTTTTTGAAAAATCTATCCATTTTTTAATCCTATATGTAATATCTTTCTAGATATATAGTTAAGAAACTTTTTTAGGATTACGGAGAAATGTTTGGTTACATGTCTACGATCAACTTATATTTTACTTTTAATAAATAAGTGTTATATATTTTTGTATGTCGTTTTAAAAAGAAAGATCTTTATTTAAAAGAAAAAGAAAGAAGGCTTATCAATACTATTACTATATAGTATAAGAGGCTAGAAGCACACTGCTGATCGTCAACATGCGTGCCTCAACTGTGTGCTTTTCCTCATATACAACTGCTTAGCTTGTTGGTTATAGTAGTCCATTTCATGGGCAAGGTATGAGGTTCTAACCTAGGCTGAAACACTTTTTATTCCTGAATTTTTTGTTCAACCAATGTACTCATTTATATCTTTTTGATGAGGCCCAATTTAATCATATCCCTTTTTAAATGTGTTCTCATTAATTAAAATATATGTCTCATCATTTATCTAACATATAGTTAATTAAAAAGGAATATTTTGTATTATGTAAATATATTTCATATTCTTATTATTGTTATTTTATCTTCTATCTTACATAAAAATATTTTTATTTTTTAAATGCCGTCGAAAATATTTTTTTACGTTAAAAAAATATTATTATTATTATTATTTTTGTGGTTGTTGTTGTTGTTGTTGTTGTTGTTGCTGTTGTTGTTGCTGCTGCTGTCGGTGCTGCTGTTGTTTCTGTTGTTGCTGTTGTTGTTGTTGTTGTTGTCGTCGTCGTCATCATCATCGTCTTCATTTTCCTCATCGTCGTCGTCGTTGTTGTTGTTAATGTTGTTTAAGAAAACCTTATCTACATAGGTAAATTTTTACTATAAAAAACATACCAAATAAGTACTATTTAATAAGTACTCCGTTTAATTATTTTATTTCTCCATGTTTTTATGTGTAAATCACTTTTATTTTAAATGTTAATTCTAGATCATTAATATTATTAGTAGAAAAGAACACATGTCATTGAATTTAAAAAATTTAAAGTGCCACAAATAAGTCTCTTAAAATTTTATTTGTGCCACATAAATTCAGACATAGAGAATATCATACAATTAAAAAATTATGTTTAATTTTATAAGTTACATTAATTAACCACTTAATTTTTTAGAAAATATATATTAAAAAATTGAGTAACTCTCTGAATTTCATATGTGCCACATAATTACCATAAAATAAGTAATATATGTTGAGCCCGTGCGGGCACGGGTTCATGTATCTAGTATATTGCATATGGAGGTTACAGTATTTAATTGAAGTAGTATGTAATATTTATATTCAGGTTAGACAATAAAGACATTATAGAACGTTGTATTTGCTTTTAACACGATATATAGTTTTTTTTTCCATTTTTCTTCAGTATGTAAAATATTAATTTTTAAAAATAAAATAAGGATATATAAGTGGTGAGGTAAATGAAATATAAGAGGTTAGTTTTGACACAATAATCTACTGTATTAAATTGAAAACATTAATTTTTATTTTTATTTTCTCTATGTTTTGTAGATTGTAATCCTCTATGCAAACATAGATTATTTTTTTAAAACAAAAGTTTTTGAACTTTTACGTAATGAATTTATTATTACACATGTTTACAATATTCATTTAGACATTAAATAAATAATTTTTTAAAATTTATGAAAATTATGAATAATATTTAAGAGTAGACGTTATAAAGAATATAAAGAAATATGAGTTACTAACGACTTGAATGCATAATTATATTAGATATTAAATGCATTAATCATTATGCATTAATTTTATTTGTAAAAATAAATAAATAATCAGTGAAAATAAAGGAGAAAAAAAGATTAATTGTAACATCCCAAAGATTTCTAAGTTAAGACCCAAATCATTCTATAACACCTCACAACTCTACTCTTATAATTTGAATCGTTTGTGTAACACCCCGGACTTCGAAAAGGGCTAAAGAGGGGAAACAGGCAAGTCCACGAACCCAAAATGGACCATGGATCCTTCATGGCACCTTAGACGGTCCGTTTAGGGGACCACGACCCCTTTTGGACATCATGAAGGACTTCCCAAGGCAGCCAAGGTGAAGGTCACCTAGAAGAACCATTAAACGGCCTATGGTGACTTGTACGGTCCATTTAGTGGTCCGTACAAGTCACCCATCAGAATTTGAGTTTCCTTTAAATTTAAAACAACCATATCTCTCAGTACAAAATGAATTAGGTTACCCATGATCTATCAAATTAAAGGTTTTTGAGTCTGCTTTCCAACACTATCAAGTTTGCCTCATTTCAAGCCCGAAGTCAAAAGTTATGCCCATTTTGGGTAAGCACTATCGGTCAGGTGAAGCTGTACGATCAACTAGATTGCCCGTGAAGAGTTTCACAGACCGTGAAGCCTTAAGCCTTAAACGGTTCATGAAATCGTCTGTTTTAGAGTTCTCGTGAATTTTAAAGTTGGGGTCGTTTTGGTCTTTCCCCTATGCAGTTCGTACTTAAACTACGTCACTGTAACTCATATTCTAAGCCTAAACTATGCCATTTCACACCAAATTAAGGGCTTAGAAAGTGTTACTCAATTTTTTTTACGTTCATTCACACTTCAAGACATTAGAGCAAGGCTCTAAGAGGACAAAAACTGTAGTTCAATCTTTCTTCAAGTTTCTTTAATGTAGCCAAAAAACTTCATTCTTCCCGGTATGTAAGACTATTTATTGAATAACGTTATCAAAGACATCTCATTCGATTTTAAGCATCAACGATCGTTAGTCAGTATATAACCCAACTAAATGAGTTGGGGTCGAATCCCAAAATGAGTGGTCATGTTTAAGATTCAATAGAAAAATGTAAATATGTTCAAATCAACCAAAGGAATAAACATTTACGAATACAAACATAACACAAATCAGGGGGTGACACAAATGTCAAATGGGGGATTTTGGTTTGAAATTATCAACTACAACAACAACAAATAATAAGGAATAACAATAATAAGATGAGTTCTTGGGATGTGATTCGACTATAGGCTAATATAGACAAACGGGTAATTGCAACTCTTAGAAAATAGCTAAATGTTAGTGAGTAAGCTAAGCCATAGAGGGAATAAATTTTCTCTCGAACAATTAATCCCCGAATTAAGTTAGTTTCTCTCGAACACCAATAAGCAGCAAATAAGACCAGCCTACACTTTAGTTTATTCACTCTTTGGAGCTGAATATGTGGGACTGAGTTTAGGATTCACTCTCTCGAGCTGAACCCATATCAACCTAATAACCACTGACCATTAATCAACAATCTTGGCTTTAAAACCTCTCTCTCTCGCAAGCTAAAAACAAAAAGGTAGAATTGCATTGCCAACTACAATTCTTTAAATTAAACCACAATTACTGATTAAACTCACTTCTAAACAACATTTAAAATAACAATTAGCAATACCCATAAACTAAATCAGCCCATAATCACATAATCACACCCCAATCATTGGGGTTTTAGCTAGACATCATAAAAAGATAAAAATCGTTACCAAATTGTGTTTCCATCATCTGGTTAAGATTAATTTCGTCTTTATAAAGGTCCAAATTGAAGAATCTCAAAGATCCACTTCCAATTTCTCAAAACTGAAAAACTTCAATTACTCAAAGCTAAGAAAAACTTATTCTCAATACTCAGAGTTCAAACTCAAAAATTACTCTCATGAATGTTCAGAATAAAATTTGATTCCTTCAAAGATTAAAAGATACTAAACTAAATGTTCAAAAATGTATTTATAGTCGCCAAAAATATGCTGCGAAGGGCCGTTCGGTACAGTAAGTCGGGCTCGCCGATCTGCCCTTTGGTCAGTTCCATCGCCTTTTTGCTTGGCCTTTAGCATCCTCAAGTTCTGTAACTTTGGGCGATCCAACACTGCATCGCGGAACCACTCAGCGACACCCCAATTGCTCATTTCTCTCACCAACTTGATTTTATCCTTCAGGGCTTGGCACACTGGAACTTTATGCGAGATGGTGGCCATTCGGTGACTCGCCAAAAGGACTTGGCGATCACCAGACATTCATTTCTTCGTTCTTTCAGCTTGCTTCGTTTCTTTTTGCAAATTAGTTTCCATGCTTTGTTCCTCAATCCAAATTCCTGGAAATCAAGGATTTTACATCAGATATTGGCACAAAATAAGCATTTGAGGACACTAAACCTATCCAAATCAAACCCAAATGAGTCCAAATCTCGGACTCATCAACACCCCCAATTTAAAATTTTGCTTGTCCTCAAGTAAAACTCAAGGTCAACAGTTCAAAAAGGACATCTCAAACAGTGCTACACAAGACTCAATCATGAATGCACACAAAAAGACCCAACTTACTTATGCAACGATCAATTGTGTAGTCAAAGATTCAAGATGTGACTCACCTTTACTGAAGATTCTCAAGTTCACAATACTTTCTTCAAATGCAAGTTCAAGCTCAACAAAGGTACTCAAATGCCCTCACACAAAGAATGATTCCATATTCAGACACAATGGTTCAACAATTTATAGTTCCAGAATCAAAACAACTCTCGCACTCACAAAGATGAACACATGCACGACTTCACCCATAGATTTGCCCTTATTTTCCAATCAACACTTGTTTCAGCTCACTCAAGATCAAAAAAGTCTTTTCAAGGCTTGTAACGGGGCTGAGTGTAAAGGTATAGTCATTTAGGCTCAGTGTCTGCTATCCTCATGAAATGTTGTAGGAACAACACTTTCTTCTCTTTTCTTCAACAATTTCATTCTTGTTCAAAATTTACCCCATTATTCATTTTCCATGAAACTTTGGACACCCCATTTCCTTTTGCAACTTTATTTCAAAACTTTTTCATTATTTTTCTTTTATTCTTGTTTCTTTTTTTTTTTTGTATGGAGGTGGTTCCATCTTTTTCAAAACCATGGGTAGAGGGGAATTCTTCACATTTCTTGATTTCTCTTCTCTTTTCACCACACCACCAACTTAGGCTTTTGGCATAAGTTGGCTATTCAAACACACCACATCTTATGAGGATCAGGGTGAAGGGATAAAGAAAGGTCACAATTGCATCAAGTTACTTCCAAGAAAAAGGTAAGGCTCAAAGGGTGCTCAAACAAAGTTCACACGCTCACAAGGTAGGCCACAAAAGAGGTATAATGTCAAATTGTTTCACTCTTTAATTTTTTTTTCCTAAGATCATTTCAAGAGCTTGCATCACTTAGTCAACTGGACCAACGAGGCAAATTCTAGGTGTCATCACACTAAGTTCACGGTAAGCTCATCACACAAGGCATTGGTACCAATATCAAACAAGAATCCATACTTTTACTAGTGTGCAATGCTCATCGCAAGATACTCATTCGATAATCGGCTAGTCACAGCGAGATGCAAAAAAGTTCACATATTGTCTATGCAACTTCATTTGGCCTCATCGTAGCCGCACATTCATTTTTGTTCGATTATGAGCACTAGTCAAGTCATCGTTATTGATCAAGACCGATACTCAAATTTGCAAAAGAAGAACCACATTCACGCACAATCAAGAGGTGGCACAAAATTTTCAAAAAGGGTCAAAAACCATTTACAATTAAAACAAGGAACCACAAGCTCAAATAACCACAAACCTAGTGCCAAAACACAATTTATAGCATAAAACCCAATATATATAGACAAAAGTAATATTCACAAGAGGTAGGTATAGAAATACCTCACCACCACAAAACAAAAAGCAATTTGTACTCAAATGCAAGAAAATATCTAAAAAGTCAATAAAAATGGATAGAGAGGGAGGTAAAGAAGATCTTGTCTAAGTAGTCTCTCTATCTGTTGGGGCATTAGTGCCCGGTGTAACTTCAATATCTCGTCTGCACAGCTTGGTGATCAGCATCGAAAAGGGGAGGGAAGTCTAGCACTGTTTGGCCCAGATGGCCATCTCCTGCTCCACGATCATACCCAAATTTATGCACTATCGTGCAATGATCGAGCCAAGACAAACCACCTTTGTGTGGTGTAGAACGGACTCATTCTGGGATGGCATGATAGTGCTGTTGTTAAAGTTAAACCAGTAACTCGCAGCTACATTTAGGTCCTTCTTTGTTATTGGAGCCCTTGCCTCCAACTACCTCGGAGTACCATCACATATGAGAGGGGCTAGCCGGCTTTTCATGTTCTCCAAGGACTTAGTCTTGATTGTGTACTGGTGGGTGTCTGCAATGTTATCGGTGCACTCCAATACCGCATTTATGTTAGTATTATCACACAACACTTTATTGTCCCTGACAACCGCATAATCAACCGGCTTGAATTTAGTTGCCAGCTTCTTCCTTTGCGGCACTAGGGCTCCGTAAGTAATGTAGAATTCCCAGACCCAATTCGGAATATAGGAACCCTGGGGTTTTGTGAAAATCTCAAACTTACGGGCCTTTATGATGCGCCAAATGTCGGGGT